>PVLD010002406.1:0-167127 GCA_004027595.1 Dinomys branickii | reverse complement strand
TCTTGTATGTCTGTATGTGTTATCCTGAACACACACTTCGAAGAAATCAATATGTAAAGCAGCAACTATTGGTGTTTTGTTGTTGTTGTTGTTGTTGCTGTTGTTGTTGTTTGCCTGTTTTGTTTTTTGTCTTTGGATTTTTGGTTTTTGTGTTTTTTCTGTTGTTGAGAGGATTAATTGTCTGACTAAATTTGCATGTATATATATGGGTTCATATATTTACACTTCGAAGATATCAATGGATAAAGCAATAACTACTGTTGAGACCATATCACCTTGTCTATAGATTAGTTGTGATTGTACTACTTTTTATGCTAATTGGTGTCTGTTTGTCAATATGTTTTTGTACTTTTTTTAAAATAAAAAAAAGAATTTATAAAAAAAAAAAAGAAATTAACCAATAACAAGTGCTGATGAGGCTGTGGAGAAATAGGAACTCTTCTCCACTGCTGGTGGGAAGCAGATTGGTGAAACCACTGTTGAGGTCTGTTTGGAGATTCTTTGGCAAACTATGTCCCATACCATTCAGCTACTCCACTTCTGGGTATTTTTCCAGAAGATATGAAAACATCATATCACTGTGATATATGTGCACCCATGTTTATAGCAGTGCAATTTCTAATAGTTAAATCATGAAAACAACCCAACCGTCCATCCACTGAGGAATGGATAAAAAAACTGGCATTTTTATATAATGGAATATTACTCAGCTATAAAGAAAGTCAGACTTGACGCTTTTATAGGCAAATGGTCACAAGTAGAGACCATACTCATAAGTGAAATAAATCATGTGCATGTGCAAGCAACATATTGTATCACTAGTGTAAGAAACTGAGAGTGGGAATACAAATTAGGAGGTATGAAAGGAAACTGCTCAAAAATAAAGAGCAAATGGGATGAGGGGAAGGAGAAAAGGAAGAAAGGGATAACTACATATATATGTATGTATGTATGTATGTATGTATGTATGTATATGCAGGATGGCTAACATGGTTGCATTATTGACTTATGTCACTTTATTGTAAGTAACAGTTAATGAGTAGTTGTTTGATCAATCTTGTATGTCTATATGTGTTTTCCTGAGCATATAGTTTGAAGTTATCAATATGTAATACAACAACCATTGTTAATTCCGTCAGCTTCTCTGTAATTCAGTTTTGATTGTACTGTTCTTGTGCTACTTTGTGTGTTTGTTAATGTTTTTGTTCTTTTACTTTTAAAATAAATAATCTGAGATGAGATGAGGGGAGGAATAGATACAATGAGGGAGTTTATCTCAGAAGATGCCCCCAAATATTTTGAAAAGCCTTGTCCATTAGTAAGCCACATAGGATGCCTGTAACACATTAGAAATGTCAAATATGCCTGGGACATATTTTCTTACAACTCCAGCCTCACAGACATAAATCCTTTCAAGGGCTTTAAGGGAAAGAAGAGCAATTCACCTCCAGTTGAGATCATGAAGTAGTTCATCACACTGAAGAGTCCTTGAATGCTAACTAAGACATCAAACACACAAACCCACCATTCCCTAACCTACCGCTCATTATTGCAAAGTACTTTTGAAACCGACTTGTTGAGCCAGCCCACATTTCAGATACATGCTTCTTCTTGCTGTTGTTTTAATTTTTGGAGTTTTAAGACAAGACCTTGCTGTGGAGCCTAGGTTGGCCCACTTGTCTCAGCTTCCTGAATGCTGGGAGTACACGTGTGTGCCACCAAGCCCAACAACATGCTTCTTTTGGATGGGTCCTTACTCAGCCTGGTACCATTCAAAGTGCCTCCAAAGGCGCTGTAATAAAGGAACTCCATTTAAAGTCATCACACCCTCAGTCGGCAGTCTAACATAGCAAAAAACCTTTGAGGTCAGGCCCACTTATTTCTCCAAAAGAGTCCCAACCTATCTTCTTTCAAAGATGTGTGTAGGCCTCCTCAACACCTCTTTATGTAAAGCTACAGGCTGGAGGAAACTGTCCTTGTCAGAATCCCAGCTGTAAGCACAATTTTAAACTCAATACTGGTGCTCCCTGGGAAATCTCCAAGATGCTAAATGATCCGGGAAAAAGGCTCTTTAAAATTTGCTGCTCAGCACAGTGGGCCCCATGACTGCTCTGCTGAGGGCCCCGCGGCTGCTCCACAGTGGGCCCCATGGCTGCTCTGCTGTGGGCCCCGCGGCTGCTCCTCTGTGGGCCCCGCGGCTGCTCCACAGTGGGCCCCACGGCTGCTCCACTGTGGGCCCCGCGGCTGCTCTGCTGAGGGCGCCATTGAGGGCACCTCACAGACTGGACCCGCCCCCACCCATAGCACAGCGACAGGGTGGAGCCAGGTGGTCCACTGTGAGCATATGTGCTTTTCCACCTCTGACCATAGTAGTTTGTATACACCCATGTATGTTATAGTATAGTCTGAGGCAGCTATATCTCTTCCCAAGGTGAGAGTCCAGGGGTATAGGTAAACCCAGGAATACAGTTATTATCACAGGGAAGATGACTGATTGAGTGGTAGGGCAACAGAGATGAGGGAGGAGAAAAATTGAATGATCAAATGGGCCATCATCTGTGTAACTGAGTAACAAAGGTGAAGGTAACATTATGTAGGACAGCATCCAGAGCTAATTCCCTTCTATGTTCTCTATAATTTTGTATTTCCTCAATCGTTTTTCTATTAACAGAAGTGAAGATAACTTTATATTATACAGCATCCAGTGCTAATTCCCTACTATCTTCTGTATAATTTGGTATTTCCTCTAATGTTTTTGTCTTAACTAATGTGAAAATAACATTATGTAATATAACATCCAGTGCTAATTCCCTACTATATTCTGTACAATCTTGTATTTTTGGTATTGTTTATGGCTTATTCTGGTTCATATGTCTCCATTCTTTTGTCTTTAAAATAAAATTAAAAAAAAAAATAAAGAAATAAAATTTGCTGCTCGGACCTCTTATTATATCCTCAAATCCTCGTAAAAATTCCAATCTTTCCCCTGACCCCTGGGGGTAAATAAAATTATAAAATAAAAAGCCAGGTGTGGGGATTTGAGCCTGTAAATGCAGAAGGTTGAGACAGGAGAATCTTAAGTTTGAAAGCAGCTCGGCCCACTCAGTGAGTTCAAGGCCAGCCTAAGACGACATGGCAAGACTCTGTCGAAACCCAGTGCAGAAATGAAAACAAATAAAGCTCAGCCTTGCTGGACCATCACCACCTGTTGTCTTGTCCGGGTCTCAGAGACACGTGTCTTGGTCAGGATAGATGTAGAGACACACACCAGACTGGATAGTAACTATTTTAGCGCTCACCCTCAAAGACAGTTCAGAATCGGGTCCGTTTTCCTTGCCCTTAGGTTTTTATTGAACTCTGGAGAGCAGAGGGCAGATACCAGGGCAGCCAATTCATCTACCATCTTTCATCAGGGCTGTGCTTAAGCCTTCCCAACAGAGGACAATCGATATTTAAAATTAATTCTCAAGATACTGGATGAATAAAAAAGATGATTTCATTAGTTATTTGGTGGATACTTGTGCACATAAATGACATCACCATTGGCTGTGCTGCCTGTAGCAACCCAGGATTCAAGACAATACTACACACAGGGGTGTAATCTCATCCTGGACACATTAGCAGGAGATAAGGACATAATGGTGCAGAAGTTATGGAACATGCCCCAGTTTGATAAATGAACAAATTGACTTTCTGAGGTCCTCCATGCATAAAAACCTGCAAATGGGAACATCTTTCTCTGAGTAACTGTGATCCACTGGCGGGGTATTTCCTGGGAATTCACAGCCAGTGAGGCTGCTCACTGAGCCAATTATGTATGCCATGACATCAGCTCACAAGCAGACACTCATTTCCAGGAAATCCACTGAGCTTGAATCGTCGTCACTATAATAAGCATGACAAAGTGGGCATAAGGATCTCTTGGGGATGAAGATTTTTCCCAGTTCCTGAGCATTGTTTGCTGGAATACTTCTAGTCCGCATAACCTCTCAGAAGAAGTTAATGATTGGATACCGGTGTCATGGAGTGGGTGGGGAGATTCCAAGTCCTTCCCTGGCAACTGCTGAAACAGAACTGGATTCCTGGGTCAGCCACTCGCTACATGTTCATCAGCGGGACTGCTGCATCGCCTCTTGAAGACTCAGCTTTTTCTCTGTGAAACGAAAGCAGTGTTAATCTGCCTTACTGGAAGTTGCCAGGATTATAGGAAATTTGGCTGGCAGTGGGTTTAGGAGCTGCTCTTTGGTCTCAGGCTCTCTGTGTCTGGAATATCTCCCTATCAGCTAGGTGATTTTGGGCAAGTTGATTACCTTCTCTGTGCTTCAGTTTCCTGATCCTAATAATGCCTGCTTAGTAAATTGCTTAGAACAGGCCTAACACATATTAAAAACTCCAGAAGTGTTCACTGTCATTGTTTTGCATAAAGAACCACGCACAGTGTCTGTGCCACACGTCCTGCACACTCAGTAAACATGAGTTCCCTCTCCACTAGGTTTTTTTGGCACTGTCCAGGGGAATGTGAGATGGCATTATGGAGCACCTGTTATTTGCCAGGCCCTTTTGTTTATCAAGATTACAGCAAAGGACTGTTCCCTTGTTGCCATAGACTCAGACAAGTTTTCCTCATTTCCCAGTGGAAATATTTTGGATGTGGCTGACCCCAGTCCAATAAAAGTGCCCTCTACAGCTCTCTTGGCAAACAAATATACATCTCTTCTACCCACCTGGCTCCAACCAAAAGCTACACCCCCACCTTCCTGACCTCTCATGTGCTCCAAATCCCGGGGACTCTGTAACTCAGCATGTAGTTACAAAGCCCGTGCTGTATGTAAAGCTGTAAAAGGACCCCGAAGAGGAGTTCCTGAGTGCTGGCCCCAAGACCTAATAACTAGGAGTGCGGAGGAGAAACAGAAGGCGGGAGGGACAACCGCCATGTGGAAGAAGCTAAAAGCTCAGAGGGGAGCTTGATTCAGTAAGCAAATCAGAAAAGACTTCAAGAAGACAGATTTAGACTTCATCTACATTAATGAGTGGGATTTGGGGTGACAGTGATGGGAACAGGGAATTCCAGAGGGCAGGAAGAACGGGAGCGAAGTTAGCTTCTGTGTTCTGTGCCAGGAAAGAGATACCATCTTCCCGAGTGGGACCTCAGGAGAAATAAAAAAATTAGGGCTGGAAGTGCAGCTCCACTGAGTGAGTTTAGCACACCCAAGGCCCCGGGTTCAATCCTCAGGACTGCCAAAAAAAACCAGTCAGAATTGAAGATTAAACTTGAAAGGGTGTTTGGGGCAAGCATCTAAATATACATAAAGCAGGAAGCCAGGGGCAGCTGCTGAAAGCTGGGGAAGTGGTGCGAGAAGGCTGGCTCTTGACTAGCATTTTAGGGGAGAGGACGACTCTTACAATAGGTGGGAAATGGAGCTATCGGCGGGAGTGGGATGGGAGAGTAGGGAAGGCATGGGGTGCGGTGTCCACGGATCTTGACCAATGACTGGATTTGGAGGGTTTAAAGAAGGAAACAAACCAAGGACATGCCCAGTCTTTCACCTACCTGCAGCAAGAGGCCAGAGCCACATCCTCTGCAGAAGCATGGGGGTGGGGGGCATATTCTGAATCCGTCAAGGAATGATGACTTGGGCTTATTTCTCTGAAAGAGCCATTTCTGAATATCCTTTCATGAAGCTGCAAATAGTTAGAATTGCTTCCTCAGGTCTTTATTTATAGAAGTGTTTCCTATGAAAATTATGGGGCCTTGGGACACAAGAATAGAAAGGAAAGAATCACAAAAGGAGAGATAAAGATGGGGATAAACCTCCTCCTTTCTCAGGTTTGTCTGACAAGTTAGTCTGTTATCACAGGGAGAAAGAGGTCGACGGGGGAGGGCACTTCCCACTGCAGTGTGAGATCCATGAGGCCAGGGCGTTTCGTCCTCGTCATCACTAATGTACCTCTGGTGCCAAGAAACTCCTTGCAACAATGCTGCAGAGGCACCAGCGGGCGCATCCATTTGCTGAATGAATGAATGAGCTGGTTCTGGTACCATGAAGAAACAGTACAGCATACAGCTCCTTCAGATCTAACTCAGGACCCCCTACCCCTCCACTCTGCTGCCCTTCTCAGCCCAACAGTTCTTCGACACCCTTGCCCAAAACACCTACAAATAATTCCCATGAATGTAGTCTCACACTTTTGCAAAGCCAGCAGGAATTGCTCATTTCAGGCAGATGAAGCCAAGGCAGTGGCAGCTCTCTGATGAGCAGGAAACTTTATTTACGATGCCAAGCAACCCTGGACCCATGCTGGGCAGGGAATCCTAATTAGGAAGTATGCAACTATTTGACTTCTTTTCTTCTTTATAGGCCCAAAGAATTGCAACCATCCTTCACTGTCCATAAAGGATTGATTCTAGGATCCCCAAAAGCTGTGGATCCTCGGTCCCTCATATAAAAGAGATTAACATTTGCATTATAACCTTTACGTATAGCCTGAGCACATACTCCCATATACCTTAAATGACTGCTAGATTACTTGCAGTAGCTAATAAAATATAAATGCCATGTAAGTAGTTGTTACATCATAGTTTTGAGGAGTTGTAACAAAGAAATATTTGTAACATGTTTGGCACAGACACAATTTTATCTGAGTAGTTTTGATGCACAGCTGGTTGAACCTATGGCTGCGAAATCCCTGGATACAGTGTCAGAGCTATATTTTCATACACACCCTTCTAAAATATGATTGGTAGCAATTTGCCAGTTGGAGATGGGATCCAAAATAATGTAAATCTCTTCTGATGTTATGAAAGGCAATCTACCAGTTTTGAACCATCTCAGGAGTGGATTTTTCTATGAATTCTCATAAACCATTGCAAGCTCCAAGTGCAGGAGGTAAGACACCAAGGTAATATACTTTTTCTGTGGATGGAGACCGAGACATGAAAGGATGTTATTCAGAAGAGTAGTCTGTGAGTCAAGTTGGTCTTGACATCAGAAGCCTTCAGCGTCAGGCCCACCCATCCGGATTCATTAAGTGAAATATGTCTTATCTTCCTTTTCTGCTTCCTGGAACTTAATCATGGCTTCCTCTGTATGCATCAGCAGCCGCCTAAAGCTTTGTAAGATAAAAGGATGTTTTCCTTACTCAAGGGTAGTCTGCTGACTTCCCAACCTACAATTTTAAACCCTGTAGTAGTTAAAGTGGGCAATTTGTCCCCGTGCTCTTTTCACATGAGCTCTGGATCACTTATTGTGTGTCTACTGCATACATGGCACAGTGGAAATACAGATACAGAAATGAATGACACTGACTGTCTCTACCCTGAAGAGACCCACAGATTCCCTGCATAAAACAACATGCAGGCAACTCTTCTGTGACAGGCCACTCAACGGCTGACAGGGAGTCACTGAGGGTCTATGAACAGTAAGCATCATGATCTGCCAGGCGCAGGCCTTGCTGATGTGTTTATTTTATCTGTCACGGCAAACTTCATCCCATCCAAGGAATGCTGAAGCCGTGCTGAGGAAATACTTAAGTATTCACTCCTAGTTAAGTCCTAGAGGGATCTCGCTGAGACCAGCATGCCAGCTAGAGATAGACATGAGAAAAGCAGTTAGGTTCAAGGAAAATAAATAACAACTGGGTGAGAAAACCAGAAAGTAATAGGGCGTGGGGGAGGGGAGACAGAGAGACATGAAATCTGGTTTAGAGGCAAGAAAATAGCAAGATGAGTGTGACAGGGCCTCGCCTATGAAATTATCTAAGTCTCTGTGGATAAGTCTGCCAACGCACAGTCGAATGGATTTCTTTATAACCCTTCCACTTAGGAGTCGCGCTCTTCCTCTTTGGAAAGCCTGTTACGGGCTGCTCCCACTAGACAGAGTTCTTACGGCTCGGAAACTCCCAGGCAGGAATCTATGGAACCTGTGGCTAGGGCACACACACACACACACACACACACGCACACGCACACGCACACGCACACGCACACGCACATGTACACAGTCTGTTCTGTCCATTGGAATATACTTAGAGGGATCCCGTCGCCTGCCCAAAGGGCTCAGAAAGTCGTAAGCACTTAGGATTTTGTGAATTTTCACCAAGTATATATGAATGTCAGATAAACACGTGTTCACATACCTATCTAAGTCATTATGTGAGTGAAACATTGACACCCCGTGTCCACGTTTGAAACCCTGAAATTCCAGCCCACCTCTGGCCACCTGCCTGTTTTCTCCAAAGGCCTCTCTATCTCGGTTGAAGACACTTCTATCCTTTGATTATTCTGTCCCTAAAATCAAATTCATTCTAGACTGGGCGTCATAGTGTGACACAGGGGTATGTGTCTGTAGACTTAGCTACTATGCAGGCTGAGGCAGGGGGGTCACCTGAGCCCAGAAGTTCAAGGCTAGACTGGGCAACACAGCAAGACCTGATCAGAAAAAAACAATGATCCATGCTGATCGCTTTCTCCACATCCTACAACTGATCTGTCCTGAAACCCCCTGGACTTCGCCATAAACATGTACAGAAACCTGCAGCTTCTCACTGTCTCCAGCACGACTGCCACAGTCTACACTGACGCATCCACCCTGGGCTTCCAGCAGCGGGCTCCTGCCTAGTCTCCATGTATCTCCTTACTCACCTACTCGTTTCCCTGCACTGTTCTCAACAGAGCAGCCAGAGCCGCCCTTTCAAAACCAGTCAGATCATGACATCTGTCTCTTCAGACCTCTCCAGTGGGCCCGTATCTCCCAGAGGAAAACCAGTCTTTACAACAGCCTACAAAACCTGCAGTGATTGGACCGCCCCTACCTCTTACTTACTCTGGGCCAGTATTCTGGCCCCTCAGGAGTTTCTGGAACTTACTATACACACGCTGATTGCTAGTCTTTGCACTGGTTTTTGCCTCGACCAGGAATGTTCTCGTGGCAGAAATCCACAAGGTGAGTCTTTTCCCTGAAACCTGTACTCAGGACCATCTTCCCAGGGATGCTGGACAAACCACCCCACCTTCAATCTCCAAAGACTACCAAGTTTCCTGAGCTTATTGACTTAAATAGATCAGTTGTTATGCAAATTCAACTACAGTTTATGGTTTACTGTTAAAAGATGGGGAAAAAACTATGATTAGCAAAGTGCTTTCGCCCCTTCTTTTTCTCCTGTCATCTCACAGCACTCTGTTTGATGGTGATCTGTACACATACTGGAGTGCTGGTTTCTGCAGACACACAAGAGAGTGACTCCATTTCTTAGCTTATAACCTGACCACTGCAGGGCAGGTAGGAAAAGGTGTGGTTCACACCTTCAGTTTACATGTGATATGCACTCTCCATTCCACTGTATTCAGATGCAAGAAATGTTATAATTTTTCCTCTCTAAATAAATGTATTCCACTCCTTCCAAGCCAAGTGCAGGCTGAGACCATCTACTGTGTGCCCCAACACAACACCTTACAAGGTACAACAGTGCCAGCCCCGGTTTCTCCATGTCCCCATCAGGGTCTGACTAACTCCTGACTGTGGTGAGGGAGTATGACACAGGGCCATGCGAACCGCAGACATCTCTGCCTTCACTCCCCTTCCCACATGTGGTGAAAGCTCGTGCACTATGGGTTCCATTTTTTTAAGCAAGGGAAATCCGTAGCCTCTCCTCGTCAATGACCTGAACCCCTAAAGACTTGTTACATTACATGAATTGTGAATGTGTGCTCCATGAGACAGAAGGATTCATATCTTACTTCCGGTCTTTACTAACATAAAAGACAAAACAAACTGGGCATGCTGAACACATTTGTAATCCTAGCACTCTAGGAGGCTAAGGTAAGAGGAGTGGAAGTTCAAGCCCAGCCTGGGCAATTTAGTGACTTAGAAAGACCCTGGCTCAAAATAAAGAAATAAAAAGGAGGAGAGACACAGCTCAATGGAAAAACTCTGGGCTCAATCTCTGGTATAAAAAGAGACAAAGGAAAACAGAAAGACAAAACAAATTCAGAATAATTTGAAAACAAGAAGCTGCACAATAAAGCTTCTAAACTGAATGTTTACATTTTACACAATATAATAAAATTAAGAACTGATATAACAGGCCAGCATTTATCAGAGAAGTGTCCTGGAAGAAGTGGGTTTTGAAACAAGCCTGGAATGGGTAGAGAGCTAGAAACTTTCCAACAGAGGAGGGGCGGCTTTCTCCTGGGCTGGTCGCAGGCAGAGCAGTAAGTCAGGAAACAGTGACTCAGATCCTGGGGAAAAGGGTAGAAGCACAGAGCAGGAGACCATAGTCATTTAGGCCTCTTTAGCCCTGCAGAAAGACAGATCTCTAGTGTGGTGGATTCTCTTGGAAATCTGAGAACATCAGCCATGACTCAAGACCAGTTCAGATTCTGGGAAGAGAAATCAGGAAATTAAAATACTCTCATGAAGCATTAATAAAGAAAGATCCACAAAAAAGGAAAAAAAGATGAAATACCACAATGAATAATTCCCACTGTGGCACTGGCAATCCTTTCCAATGGAACCATGAAATTTTGAACCTATTGCTTCTCTAAAGCTCCTTCCATTCCTGGGTTCATCAAATTCAACTCCTTCTCTTGGTGGTCAAAAATGTGCAACCACAGGCCCCTCTGACATAGAGAAATTTGAGGTTATCTGTTCTGATTTTACAAGATAGCACTAGACTTTATACCACTTTTCCTCCTCAAGGATTCAAAACTCTTACAAACACAGAACATAAACGTCACCAAAGGAGAGCTCCTAGCAACAGAACGGGCCTCAGCACAAAAAGGAAGTGTGTCTCCGTCAAAGTGTTTTTACCTAGAGGTCCCACACTGAACTCCAGTTTCTAGTGCTCATGAATGCATCTCTTTCCTATTCCTAAAATTTGTTGAAACTCTATCCTTTGAGCTGCTTGACTGTGTGAATAGCTACAAGTCCTCTGATTCTAGATCTGGTGATTAAGATGTGCAGCCAAACTGGGTATAATGCCATTTTTTGTATAAGTGAACTAGATTGATTTTCTTATGTGGCTCTCTATGTAGGCTCTTATAGAGTACTATAGAGATTTCTAACTCTGTGCTGTGAGCTACAAAGGGAACAATGTGGTTCCTGCAGCCAGGAAGTTTACCCCTGAGGGATGTGTGTACTTAAACCCGTTTACTACCAGCAAAGTGAAATGAATGGGAAGAAAGAGAAAGCAGTGATTCTGAGGAGTAAGAAAGAATTCACAGAAAAAGTAGCATGTTAGCTGGCAATTAGAGGATAAATAGAATTTTAGAAAGCAATGAGCGGTTTTAAAAAAAAAACATTCTAGACCAAGTAAGAACAACAAATTCAAGGAGATGTGAAAGTACAGGGTAAGTTCAAGAAATAGCAGAGAGTCCAGGATATGGCTCAGAGGCACAGCACCTGCCTGGCAAGCACGAGGTTTTGGTTTGATTCCCAGTACCAAAAAAAAAAGCAAATATTTCTGTGGTTGGGGCAATGGGCACTGGAGAGATGGTGGCGGAAGATGCAAACAGACCATGGAAGAGCATAAACATCACACTCAGGATGGCAGCAGACCAAGAAGACCTCTTCTAGCCACATTTTGAACAGTGACAACATTGTCAGAATACAGAGACAGTCTTCTGAGAGGAGGACCTGGAGGGACAATACCCACTGAAATTCTTAAATTCTAGAACAGCTTGAAACCTAGTCCATCCCCATTACTCCATAATCTCCACCAATCCTGCAGTGTCTCAGTAGCAGAAAATTCAGCACCAGTCAGGTAAAAATCAGATTCTGACCACAGCGTGAGACACCAGCCGTCCCACAGGCAGGAGGAGGCCTGGTCATGCTGGACACTGGTCAAATGACATTATTACTTATAAAGACAAACTTTTCCTAGAAGTCCCCTTGGGAAATCTGTTTCTATCCTGGGGAAACTGGAGAGCTCTCTCAGAGTCAGGAGTCACCAGGGTGAGGAGATGGTGTGGGGGAGTGGGAAGAGCCCAGCAGACTGCTGTGCTAGCGCATGAAGCAGAGAAATCCAGAAAGAAGCCCAGTTCTTTCTCTAGCACCAAGATAGGATGGAAACAAAGGGGCTCTTACAGGTAGACTGCTGCCTGCTCAGACTGTCGATACCTGAGATGCAGACCGGGGCCTACAATAGAGGTTCATGGTAGCACAATTAATCCTGAGTACCACCAGCTGGTGGCCCAAGGCTACCAGTGTAATTTCCTCGCCTGGTCTTGCATTAGCCCTGGAAGAGTGGCTCTCAAACCAGGGCACACCAGAATGATGACGAGGGTGGGATGTGTTAAAACAGACAGCTTAAACCTACATCCAAGTTTCTGACTCAGTAGGTCTGAAATCAAGAATCTGATTTTCTAAGGATTTCCTGGTGATGGTGAGAGACTGCAGGTCTGAGAACCACTGAGCTACACCTCGTTGACCCCTGCACTCCTGTAACATGCACAGCAGCCAACTCTGAGAGGGGCTGGAAAGAATAGGAGTTACCAGCTCACAGACCACCTGAGGGGGACTGACAAGCATTGGAATAAGAAGCAAGAGGCTGCAGTCCCAGCACTCAGGAGACTGAGGCAGGAGGACTGCAAGATTGAATCCAGTCTGGGCGGCACAGCTTGGACCACAGAGCAACGATGAAAACAAAATCCAAATAACAAGTAAATGCAACAACCCCAAACAGTGGTAATGCAGCAGGAAGATGGGAGAAAGAAGAGAACAGTTAAAGAAGTCAAGAAGGACTCCAGAGACAACTGCCACCACAGAAAGAACTGCATCAGTAGCCAGCAGCTCAGTCTACACCCCTCTGGTCACCTGGCTGCCTCTACAGCATCCAGGCAACTGCTGAAAACACCAGGCCTTGGGCCCCACCCCTCGACAAATCAGAATCCTCCGCGGAAGGAGCCCTGACACTGAAATGTTTTTTAGAGGTCTTCAGTTATGCAAATGAACAACTAGGGTTGAGAGTTATGGGTCTCAGAGAAATCTGATTCGGTCTGAAGGGCGGGAATTACTCTCAGAAGTGGTCTGTAAGAGGAGGAGGCTATCTCCATGACGTAAAGCTTATCACATAGCTGGTCCTCACCGTCTTGCCCTGTCCTTCTCGGTCTTTTAAGTTCATGCTGGGTGCGCACCCGGAGGTCTGCACCAGCAGTTCCCCTGCCGTGCTCCCCTTGTGCTGTGCTAACTATGAGCCGTGACTCTAGGTTATGTTTGACAGTAGCCCAACAAGGAAGCGCTGCAGCTGGAAACACTGACTGAGGCCTCCTCTTCCTCCCCCTCCTCCCTCTTCCTCCTTCCTCTTCCCTCTTCTTCTTTCTTCTTCTCCTTCTTCTCCTCCTCCTCCTCCTCTGTCAGAGGCCTTATAGCAAGACTAAGCTCAAATGAGTTTTGTGTCTCTATAGCTATAAACATATGGGTCACTCATTTTATTTATTTATTTATTTATTGGTCTTTTTTGAGACGGTCTCACTATGCAGTTCAGGCTGGCCTTGAACTCACTTTGTAGCCCCGGCTGGCCTCAAACTTGCAGCGATCCTCCTGCCTCAGCCTCCTGAGTGTTCAGATTACAGACATGAGTCATCATGCCCAGCAGGGTCACTCATTTTATATCAGATTGAAAATGTGGGTTTAAGAGTCATAAAATGCTCTTGCAAAGGAGATTTGTACAGCATCTAGTGAAGTTTCCTAAGTACGTGTACTGTCTCACTGCGCTGAAGTGTGTGGGACTTGATAGGAAACTCCGATGTATGAATCAGGAAAAGGATTCACTAGGGAACAGTGTGTATGATGTGTTGCTTTTTTCTGTTCATAAAGGGAGGGGATGGAGCAGTAAGGCAGAAGAGCGCCTGAAAGACTGACAGGAGATTGTGTGACACTGGTTTTCCCTGGGTGGAGAACTGGAGACAGATTAGGACGAAGACTGCTGTTCACTCTTTCCACCTGTTGGATGTGGAAACCTGGGCATGGATGGGCTTTTTAAATTATTATTTTTCTAGCAGAACTGGTTTGAATGGAACAGGCAAGACCTTACTTACCTCCTCTCCCCCTTTGCCCAAGCTTCCGCACTCAAGCAAAGTCTAAGTAATAATCCCATGAGGTTCCTCAAAGGAAACCCTGCCCTCCCCACTAAAAAAAGCTCCAGTGAAGAAACGCTGAGCCTTTTCAGTCCACGATGAATGCACAGATAAGCCAAGAACCCACTCAAAGGCAAACAGCTACCATGTAAGTCTAAAGTGTCTGTCTTTCCAGGTTTTTACCTCCATAGCCAGTCAAACATCTAACCTCTTCAGCACAGCGTCTCCAGTGCGAGCTGAATTTCTGCAGCCGTGCCAAGGGGCTACTGTGACTGCAGACACAGCAGTCAGTGGCAGAGAAGATGTACTGACCAAACAGCCAAGCCCAAGCCTCAAGCTCACAGTATTGATTACATAACAATAACAACCCTCACAATATATGAAAAGCGAAGCTAGTGACAATCAGTTCTGCACAGCATTCTGCAGCTTGTTGGGGATGTGAAAGCTCCACACATAGAAAGCAACATCTGTCCTATTTCTTATTATTGGTGCCGGCACAGCCCCAGTGACCACAAGGTGGCAGTAGCCCTCTAACAACAGTACGGACAGCCACAGGCCTAGGGCTCTTAGGGAAATGACGAATATCTCACAGCTGGCCCACCTGGCTACACAGCTTTCACGCAAAGCTCCAAACAGTTCTTCATTAGCTAAAACCTCCATTCTAGCAGCCAAGAATGTTTTCACTTATGTCATAAAATAAGCTCAAACCAGCAGCCCGAGCGCAGAAACTGGCCAGCCGCAAAGTGTTTGCTTACTGCGGTGTGTGGTTTGGAGCTGCTTTGTTTCCGTTTCAGATGCCTTCTGTGGGCCAGTCCTTCTCCGGTTTGCTAGTAGCCCTCTTTTCCGCCTTATTCTTGTGACCACCACATGTTTGAGTGGCCCCTGAAGGCCCTGGATTGTGAATTCCTGAGGAAATATCCTTTGCTCAACCACACAATGATCCGCATTTCCACATGCATTCTCACTGTTTTATTCAAGTCTCCTGGGCTTCTCCACATCCATCCCTCTTTGCCCAAGGGTTTCTCTACTTCCACCTCTAATTGTCTTCCCTGTGACACGTCCTTTGTTTTCAGCCCTCTCCAGGCCATGTCCCCTCCTCCTTTCTTCCTATTGTGCTGTCCTGAAATCGGGGATCTCTCCGATCTTCCAGAGAACTCAGAGCCTCCACTACCTAGCTGTTATTTTTCTTCGCGGCTCTGTTAACTGTGTTTTGAAACGTGGTTTTCTCAGTTCCAGTGACCAACAGGAGATTATGAGGTAAGTGGGCTACACGTAAGCAACACACTCAGGGGTCCCTGTCTCCCATCAGCCCTGGGACCAAGTGGTTGCAGGGAAACAAGCTCTCAGCTCCCTGCCAATTCTGCATTATGGGAGATACATGATTATCTCATTATGTGTTACAATTTAGTAATAATAGAAAACAAGTACTACAAATATAACCTGCTTGAACCATCCCCAAAGCGTGCCCACTCTGTGAAAAAACTGTCTCCATGAAACTGGTCTTTGGTGCCAAGGCTGCTGGGGTCCGCTACATAACACCACATCCTGTGTTCATCCTCATTTCCACATAGCTGTGCATTCTTCATAAAATCTAAGCATGCAGATAGGCAGGTTCCCCTGGGTCTTACTCTCTAAAGGCTCCTACATCTTGTAAAACTTTGATTAAACAAATCTGCTATGCTTCTTTTGGTAACTTATCTTTTATTATAGGAGTGCTGGCTGTGACCTTTATAATGGGCCAGGAAGAGTAGCAATCTTTCTGCCCCCGAAACAGTTTCTTACCTACAGTGCCCTTCCCTTACCCATGCATTCCCTTCCCAAGGCTTTAGTCACCTGTGGTCAACTGTGGCCTGAAGTAGGAAATGGAAAACTCTGAAAATGCGCACTTCATATGTTTTCAGTTGCACACCATTCGGACTAGTGGGATGAAATCTCACGCCTTCCCTCCGTCCTTGTCTTACCTCCATCTGCTCTGTTCGTGCTATGTATCCGCCTTCCTGTCACTGCCTGAGCAGCTGTGTTGATTTGCAGATTGACGGTCAAGTAGAGCAGTGCTTGTTTTCAGGCACCCTTATCTTACTAGGAATAGCCTGAGAGCATAAGAGGAGTAACTCCAAGGAGGCACCAGGACATAAAACAGAGGGACAGATTCATCCTGATGCAGTGTGCAACCCTGCAGGGGACAGAGGAAAAATATACAGTGCCTAGAACACTCAGTACTGCCCACAGTTTCAGGCACCCACTAGGGTCTCAGAATGTCCTGGGCAGAAGAGATTACTGTGAAACATGATATCGCACAGCAGATCTCTATAACTTACTTATTTTGCATAATTGAAACCTGATACCCAATGAGTGGGATGGTTTTTGAAAAGAAAATGATTCCACTTTGAGATAACTTTAAGGCCAGGTGTGGTGGCCCACACCTGTAATCCCAACACTAGGGAAGCTGAGGCAGGAAGATCATTGAATTTGAGACCAGCCTGGGCTACAAAGTGAGCTTAAGTCCAGCTGGAACTGCATAGCAAGACCCTGTCTCAAAAATGACCCTCCCCAAAAAAGATAACTTTAGATTTTAAAAAGTTGCAAAAGTTATGTAGCTATTAACATCTTATATAAACATAGCACAATTATAAAAGTCAGGATTGACATTAGCATAAAACCACTAACTGAAAATATAAACTTCATTTGAATTTCACCATTTTCCCCACTAATACTCTTTCTGATCTGTGATCCAATCCAGGAAGCTGTATTGCACTTAGCAGTCATAAATTATAGGAATTATAAATATAATTCTTTGTCTTCTTTAATCTGTGATACTTACAGAAAGTCTAGAACAGTTACTTTCAAAATATCCTGTATGTGTTTTGATGAGCAGATCAAGGCTCTGCCTTTTGGCAGGAATAAGTTTTGCCCTTCTCCTGTCAGGGGTATATAATGGTGATATGCCTTGTGATTGGCAGTTATATCAGCCACCTTTCCAGCTCTTCCTACAAACCACTTCCCAGGGCTTCTAAACCACATGGTCAGATGCAGTCATAGCAACTCTCTCAGAGTAGTCACCTTTCTGTTGACTGAAAAATAGAACAAAATACATTATTTGGGGTCACAATTTCGATCTGCAGTCATCCAGCTCCGAGGCAGAAATATCACGGTAGAGAAAAACTGCAGCCAGGAAAAAGAGAGGGCAGGAAGAAGCCAGAGGGAAAGAGATCAGGACTGGACAGAACCCCAAAGGTTGTACCCCAACCCACCTTGACACACCTGAAGCGTGTCTTACTAGGCATCTCTCAAGCTAATCAAATTGACAGTCAGCATTAACTGTCATAGCAAAGTTAACCTCGATGACCAGATGAAGTGGGTGTGTGCTGGGTTTCTCCACTGTAAACTTAATATTGTTCCCTTTGATATTAATAAACACCTTGGAAGAAGATACTCTGAGACTATACAAATATCTTGCTTTTCACATTTTCACCAACAAATTATGGTGTGCATGCATGGTGCTTGCCTACAACAGTTATTTTTTTTTTTTGCATTTTTTATTTTAAAGAGAAAAAAAGCAAAACAACAATGAAGATAAAAACAAAATCCATACAAAAAAAGATACATGACCTCAAAACAAAATGATAGGCAAACAATTATTATTACTGGTATCTGCCCCATGGCAACCTTCCTTTTCTCTCATCCTTCTTCATTTACTGATTGGAATTTGACTCCTCCATTGACTTGTCTGAAGGGCTTTTATGAGGGTCAAAGTACAGTGTTTACACCGTAGCACTGGGCAAAGTCTTCATAAGTTCAGGCTATCATCAGTGCTATCATTATTAATGAATCTGTGAAAGTTACATTATAAAAATATTTCTGGTAATAAATGAGCATAACTAACATGCTTAAAGATATTCCAAAATGATCTACTATATTAATTTGCAAGAGCTGCATAATGAAAGACCATGAAGTAGGTGACTTGCCCAAGAGAAATTTGTTTCTCAGTTCAAGATCAAAATGTGGACAGGTTTCCTCTTTCCTGAGACCGCCTCCCTGGCTTGCAGATGAGCACCTTCTGGCTGTGTCCTCACACGGTTTTTCCTCTTTGTACCCTAATTTTCTTCCTCTTTTAAGGACCAGTCAGATTGGACCAGGGCTCACCCTAAGGGCCTCATATTAATCCTGGCTTTAAAACCCCTATCTCCAATTGCAGTCACATTCTAAGGTACTGGAAGTTAGTGCTTCAGCTTTCAGACCCAAGGGCACCATTCAGCCATGTCTGCTCTAGTTTGAAGAACTATTGTTGGGAAATGATTGTACATGTGAACGTGCTTTTAGAATTGGAAAGCACTGCACACATATAAAGCAACAGGATGAAAGTATCACTGTGATGCTTGCTAACCGTCCCCATAATGTTCACACAAATTGCTTAAGCATTCCCTTACAACGCTTTGGCACCTTTCATTCAACACTCATTTCACCGCTGCCACAGAACCCTGGAAGGCCAGCTTCAGCCTCGTGGCTGTCTGTGTTATCACACAGCCTCAGTAACTGGCATCCGCAATCAGTGTGGTTTGCTTGGCTTTGTCTTTCGGAGAGGCTTAGGGCTTTTGAGCCCTCTTCAGGCTCCGGCAGCCACCTTCAGGCCCAGGGCATCTCCTTACCTCAGAGGGAAAGCCTGCCTGTGAGCACACCAGCAGGGCCTGACTTCTCCCTGACCAGCTGCATAGCCTTGGGCAAGGCCCCTCTGTGCAGCACTTTGTCCCAATTCCACAGCTGAAAAATAAGGATAACAATCCTCCCAAGGAAGCAGTGCGAATTAATGAGTTAATCTTTTGTAGAGCATTTAATGACATAAAATGGGTAAACTCCTATTCATCTCTTTTTAGAACTCACCCACAGACTAAATACCTGCTAGGAAACTAGAACCTTTTTAGATAAAGTTTACTTGAAGGAGGCAATCTGCAGATTTTAATAAATCTTAGCCTCAAGAAATGGGAAAAGGACATATACTTCGCTATTTCTGATTTAAAAAGTAGAAGGATTTCCTCCCACAGAAAGTCTGCTTATCAGAGGCCAGACGGAAAACTGTGACCTGCAGTCTGCCTCCTTTGTCGTGGATAAGGGAGAGCCAGAAGCTGTCTCTCCAGGGCTGCCGAAGGTGAGGTCCCTGGCATCCTGGCTGTCCACAGCCTCCACAGTCCACATTGGAGGAGACAGTGGATAGCACATAACTACTTTCCAAGGTCACCACCGTTTTTCTGGCCTCACAGCAGCCATTCCTTGCCTGGCAATAGTGTTTCAGAGTCGTGAGTACTCAGCAACCCAAGTGGGGAGTTCTTCCAGGAACCACTTCCGGAACACCCAAGGAAGTTTCTGGGCTGGCACTGCCCCTGTTTGCCCTGATGTGCGACCTTGGGTCTTGTTCACACAGCAGGCGACACTACATACCTGCTCACGTATCTGGAGTAGGAAGTTCTCTAGCCCCTCCGCGTGGCCATCTGCACTGCTTTGCCTGTCTACGTCCAAATAGAGTGGGAATCTCTGTCCCAGGGGCTGCCCTGCTGGTACCCACTTGTGGACAGAGGTGCTTGAGAACACAACAACAGCGCACAGCCTCCTTGTCTGGGCCTCTTTACAACTCGCCTGCAGAGCTGGGATGTATTTTTGCAGCCCCCTTGAGCATTTGGCAGTGTGACTGAAACTTAGCCCTGCGAGCTGAGTGGCAGAGTGGGTTCATAGAAAAGGCGAGCCCCTGGGTTTGAGCCCCATCACTTACGGAGAAAAGAGAAAGAAATTTACCCGAGAGTCTGCTGAGTCCTACAGTCCCACTCCTCAGGGGATCATCCCCTGTATAAAACTCCGGTTCTGTAGCTAAGCCTTTGCCATGCATGCCTGGAACAAGAAAGTAAAACAAACAGTACTTTATGTCTATATGGAGGTTTACAATTTATCAAGTTCTTCTCTATTATCTAATCTGACACCACGCCAAACTCATGGTATGAAAAGAAATCAACTCTATTTTATAAATAAGTGCGCATGACTGAGCTAGGGTAATAAAATGTTGACTTTCTCCAAGACTGAAGGGTTCCCAGGACCACAGGACTTTCAGTACTAAATCCAGGAGAGACCTGGCCAAACCGGAAGGTTACTCACACTCAGTCACACAGGCAGTAAGTGACTGAGCTAGGATTGGAACCCAGGACACCTAACGAGCACTGTAGTAGTCGGGCTCTATAAGGATTTGATAAATGATGATTCCTACCCTCTTTTTTCCACTGCATGATATGCCGCTCATAAATAGCATCCTTTTCGGAATAATACACAAAAAAGGTCTTATTTGCCTTCTTCCTTCCTGAAATGGCCATCGGAGGAAAGGAAAAAGGGAACACTGCTTTGCATGAGAAAAGTGTCCTTGCATTAATTCCCATGTAGGAATAAACACCCTCAGTAATAATTTCAACAAAAGGATTAATTAAACAGAGTCTGTGATTACGGTAACAAGAACTTGAAATCAAATGTGATTGTGAATGGGCCACTAACCCCATCAACATACATACTGTGCCCCGAATAGTCAAAGGCTGATTGGGTATATGAATATTCAGTACATGCAAATTTTAAATCCTACTGTCAGATAACAATAAATGGTTGTAAGAGCCATACAGTGCTCAATACCTCTCCTTCATTTCAGCCATCTCAGAAAAGATGCAGTCAGTGCTGCTCGTGAAGACCTGCATAGAGAGAGCCGAAGTGCTTCTTCTGTGGTGGTTTTACCATCCAGGAAGGAGGAGAGAAGGGGATTTGTGGAGGGTAGCTATCTAGCTCAACAGGGAAAATTGTTCTGTTTCCCCTCACTCACCAAGCAGGTGTCTATCCCTCAGAGAGACAGACAGACAGACAGACAGACAGACAGAGAAAGTATAAGCACTGCTACTCCAGAAGGAGTTTGTGGTTCCATACTATTCCTAGCAGTGACACTTGCATGGAAAAGAGCAAGAATTTCTGTACAAAATCCATACAAAAACTGTCAAAACGTGCGCTGGACAAGGTGGCACATGCCTGTAATCCCAGCACTTGGGAGACTGAGGCATGAGGAGTGCTGTGAGTCCAAGACCAGCGTGGGCTACAAAGTGACCTCAAAGCCAGCCTGAACTGCATAGTGAAACCCTGTCTCAAAAAGGGCAAAAATAAAAAACTATCAAAACGTGACACCTCCAGACCTGACCATAGCCTGAAACATTTTTGAAAACTCATGGAAAAGTAGATGCTCTGAGGGGACCAGTTTAACCAAGCCACCCCTTCCTTAGAGTTGGCCTAATCCCCCTTGAAGTGAATGTGGGCTGCATGAGCACAGCCGCTGGTTACCCGCCCCCTCTGTCTCTGACAGCTGCAGCTCCCGTCTGTCACCCAGAATCACACTCTTCCAAGACTACTTCAGCCTTTGATTTGACAATACATGATTGCGTCTTTGGAGACAGTTAATTCTATTATAGATTCTGTTATAGAGCAGACTTTACATGTACTCAAATTCAACCTTTTAACTGTTCTCATTCCCCATGTGCACCAAGAGGCTTCTGAATGGCCACGGCTCTCTCGACCAGCACTGATGCAATGCCTGTAATGTGTCGGGCCCTGTGCTGGGTGCTGAGGTTAGTGGTGCAGCAGACACAGTCGCAAAGAGTTCTTAAGGTAGAAGATAAGGAAAAAGTAGAAAAACCAGTCTGGAAAGATAGGACAGTGCTGTGTGGATGGGACAATACACTAAGACAACTACAAATTAGTTCAAAGTATTGGAGGCAAGAGGAGGTTTAGGAGTTGGCAGGCACGATCCTGGAGAATTCGGTACCTTTCCGGGATATCTTCTCGGGCTGATCTCTGGAGAATCAATAGCTTCTGTCCTCTTGCCTTGAATAAATCGCAGTCAAGATAGGCTTCTCAGGGCTCTTCCTTTATTTTCCAGTTTCCGGTGCTTTTCCACTGATGAAAATATTTTAACCCCTATTCACATTTTCTATGCTGTCTTCAGTACGTGTACCATGTGTAGTGATCCACATTGATGTTTTCTGCCAGCAAGCCCTGGGAAGGGTGGGGCAGTCATTGTTTCCAGCAGCCCAGGAAGAAGAGAAAACATGTGTCTGTCAGCTCTGTACTCTGATTACCCCACTGTGTTTCCGTAGAAATCAGGTTAACCTATTTTAACTCATCAAATACCTGCCAGCACTAAGCCCGCCCTGTTAGGTGGTGATGTGTCCCTTACATGCCCGCAGGTGCTTTCCAGTGGCAAAGTGGAGCTGGGCAAAGGCCTGGCTTACTTTAGGCAGCATTCGTAACAGTGAAAAGAAGGGAAAGGGACTGGAGAAAGGCTGAGAAAAACACAGGGGAAGCAGAGAGCAGTTGTGCAGAAGCATTCTTGGCTTTGAGCAAAATTATGGATATAAAGCACTAGGTCAGGCCACACTGGAGCTGAGTGGAGAGGTGGCAGGATTTATCCAAGCGCTCTCACCCCGCAGGCTGGACAGTAATTCCTGATGTAGCCGAAGAGTGATGATAGCAATGGTGTACTAACAACAGCCATGATGCCTTGAGGCTGTACCCTGGACCTCATAGATACTATCATTACCTCCCTTTACAGGGGATAAAACACATTTTAAGAACCCTCACAGGCTCCAAAAGTCAAAAGATTGCGTTAAACTCTGTTCTATTTGATTCTAGAACCAAACCTTGCCCCACATCACAGTACTGCTTTCATTTATCCAGTTGTATTCATTTATTCAAAAACTGTTTCCAAGTATGTGCTCTTAACCAAGAACTGTGCAAAATGCTGGAGACATGGCTGAGGCCAAGACTTCCCCATGAAACTGTCCTCTACGTGAGAAATGGATAAACAGTCAACAACCATCAACTAAAACAGGACAAGTCACATGGTGTGCTGTATACTATGCTGGAGTCGTGTGGGAGAAACCTACGTAAGGTGGTCAGAGAAGGTCCCTGGAGGAAAGGATGTTATCCTAAGATCTGAAGAATGTGAGAGAGCCAACTATTGGGAAACCGAGGTAAAGGTGAGCAAGCAACAAGACAGAAAAGAAACCTATCAAAGTAGACCCAGGCTCTGTGTGGCCCAGTGTCTGCAGTGCGGCAACCTTAAAGGCTATCAGAGGAGTTAGATTGTCTTAAGGCATTAAGAGCGTGGCAGGCAGTGCAGAGATGGCTGAGTGACTTTGTGTTAACACGAGGTAGCACTAGCTCCTGGTACAGACTGGAGCTCAGTTGTCTGCACTTAAATCCCTGGTTTACTGCTTACTAGGAGTAAACTTTTCTGAGCCTCATTTCCTTATCTTTCAAATGCAGAAACTAACAATAGCCCCCTCAGAGGACTGTTAGAAAGATCAAATCCTTTATTATTTGCAAACACTTAGAATAGTGCTTGGTACATAGTAAGATGCATGCGTGCTTGTAAAATAAGTAAGTAGCCAGACATGGTGGTGCACATCTGTCATCTCTGCATTTGGGAGGCGGAGGGAGGAGGATCACAAGTTCAAGGCCAGCCTGGGCTACACGGCAAGATCCTATTTCCAAACACAGAAGTGAATAAACAGCCTGAGATGGGGCTCAGCAGCACAGCACCTGCCTGGCAAGCGTGAGGTCATGAGGTCGAGTCCCTGTACTACAAAAAAGTGAATAAACAAATAGATTAACTAGTACATGTCTTTACACATATATCAATGAAAATACATTTTTATATAAGCGTAGAAGAAAGTGATACCAAAAGCATGCTTGCCTTTCAGTAAAGTGTTTTAGCTTTGTGCTTTTTCTTTCTTCCTCTTTCTCTGCCTCTGCTCACATCGGCAGCTTCTCTCCCCTAAGGAAACCCACGTCAGGAACTCAATATGTTTCCCACCACACAGTTCTAAACAGGCGTCCAGAAGATTTATACAGTTGACATCTTTTATCTTCACTTTGCAGAAATTAAGTCATTGTATACACTGTCTTTCTCCCTGAGCATGAACTTGTAGGATTCCCTTTAAGACAACTGGTGTGACTACTTTGTCATTTAAACAAATGTGCCCCACCATGGGGGCAGATCTACCATCATTTATTTGGCTACTTCTCTCCTGGAAAATACTGCTCCCAGGATCACTGGCCTTGCTGCGGTCAGTGTTAATACTCAAGCATCCTCACATATGCTTGTGCTTTCTGCTCCATGCAGTGAGCTTCTGGGAAAGGGGTTGCTAGGCTGGAAAATGTACCTGTTATTTTTTAAGTAGATGTAGATGACATCTTGCTTGTTTAAAAGAGACACAGGTCCCATTCCCTGCAAGAAGGTTTGTGTGAGTCACTTGCCTACCTACATTTTTGCTAAAACTATTCATTTTGGAGAGATAGAAACTAACATTACCTTTTTACTTAAAATAATTTATAGTTGGTAAAAATTTACATGTAGTAAAATAGATAGATTATAATATATAACTTGAAGAGTTTTGGTAAATGTTTTTCCATGTTACCAAAACCATGATTAAGACAAACCATCCCCTTCACTGGCAACCACTGTTTTGATTTCTATCACTACAGATTTGTTTTGCATGCAAGTAAACTGAACATAACATTATATAGAAATACATAATGGATTTTTGTAGTATCTGGCATATTTTGCTCAAAATATTTTTGAGGCTTATCCATGTTGCTTCACATGCCAGTAGATAAGCAGCATATCACCGATGGGGGTTGTCCCACATGGCGTCACATAGCTATCCCAACCATGGGGAGACTGAGGCAGGAAGATAATGAGTTTGAGGCCAACCTGTTCTCCATAGTAAACTCCAGGCCAGCCTGGGATACACGGAAAGACCCTATCTTTAAAAAAAGGGTGGGGGCGTCAGTTATAATTTAAATACAGTAAAATGACGAGATTTCATATGTCTTGTTTGATAAGTTCTGACAACTGTATGTATCAATATAACTGCCATATAAAACATTTTCATACTCTCAGGCCCTCCTGCCCTCTTAAAATTTATTCCCACCTCATTTCATGTCATTTAGAGGCAAGTATTCATCCAATTTTTATTCTTTTTTATTGGTTATAGAGATTCATATAGATGGAGTCATAGCATACATACACTTTATATCTGGTTTCTGTCATGAAGTGTGTGTATGTGTGTGTGTGGGTGGGTGGGTGGGTGTGTGTGTGGTGGAAATTTGCACTGAGCTGCATCTCCAGCCCTTTTTTATTTTTTATTTTGAGATGGTCTCACTAATTCACTAAGTTGCCCCAGTGACATTCAAACTTGAGATCCTCCTGCCTCAACCTCCCAAAGTGCTGGGATCACAGGTGTGGTGTGTGTCACCAGCCCCAGCTTGATTGACTTAATTTTCAATTCTAGAACTCCATAGTACTTCATCCCTTAAAACAGAATAAGCCTTTTACACAATTTTACTTTGAAAGAAGTTCTCAGTAAGTTACTAACTTACCCAAGGCTGGACTCAAACCTGCAGTCCTGCAGCTGGGGTCACAGGTGTGCGCCACCACACCTCATCAGTATTTGGTGATTTGGTGAGATGTAGGATTGCTTTTTACACTCAGTGGATAAGTCCCAGCTGTGTATTCATATATGAGAACCTTCTCTTATCAGGGTTTGTTTTCATTTTCTTATTTATATTTTTCAAATGAAGCTTTTGCTTTATGTTTACCTAAATATTTAACGGCTCCAAAGTCACAAATGTATGTTTATTTCTGTGCTTCCTGTGTTTATTACCATTATGCCTTCTGTTTTGCATTTAGGGTTTGAGTCTACCTGGAATTAATGTTTGTGTATTTCCTGAGGTGCACATTCAAGTCACTTCTTTCCACGGTTACATAGTTTTTCCAGAGTGATTTTTTAAAAAGATTTTCCTTCCCCTATTAAAACTACTTAGTGACTATAACTCTGTGATAAGTCTTGAAATGAGTTCCTATATGTGTTCTTTATCCTTCTGAACACTGTTTTGGTTATTTAATATGTGGTATGTACTGTCACATAATTTTTTTTCCTTGTTTTTTGAGACAGGGTCTGCTATGTAGTTCAAGTTGGCCTTGAACTCACTATGTAATTCAGGCTGGACTTGAACTTGCAGCGATCCTCCTGCCTCAGCACCCTGTGTACTGGAATTGCAGGTGGGTACCACCATCCCCCGCCACATAAGTTTTAAAATGAACGTATTAATTTCTTGATCAGTAACTGTTTGCATCCCATCCTGATCACACACCCTGAGCACACATGCATGACACATCTCAGCTCTTTGTTGTTTCTTTCCTCTCCCTTTCCTCCTGCCTCCCTCTGTCCCTTGGTCCCCTCAATATGTTCATTTCTGCAAAAAAGTTTAATGTTTTTCTAGAATTGTATTGAGCCTATTAATCAACTTAGATAGAACTGACATATTTATGGTGTTTAGCATTCTGATCCAGTTATTTAGATAATATTTAATTGCTCTCAGAAATATGTAATGTTCAGTACCTAAGTTTTGCCATTTCTCTTGCTAAATTTGTCCCCAGTTATTTTAGGCTGTTCAGTATTATTCTAATTAGATTGTTCTTTAATTTGTTTTTTCATTTGTTTGCTGCAAGTATATAGAAATAGTTAATTTTTTGTTTTGATATTGTATTCTGCAATCTGGATAAATATGCTTAGATTCCATAGGTCTTTGTAAACATGGTTTCTACATAAATAATTGTGTAATTTCCAAATAAAGACAATTTTATTTCTTTTTCTTGCATTGTCCAGCGTCCTCAGTAGAATACAGATGATGAAATAAAAACAACCATCCTTGCCTTGTTTCAGTATTTACAGTGAAAGCATTCACTACTGTTTAATGCTACCTGCAAGTTTTTCATAGACTCCCTTTATGAAATTGAGTAAGTTCCCTTTGAACCAGGTTTGGTGGTGCAATCCTGTAATCAAGGGGCTGAGGCAGGAAGAATTCTGGGAGTTCAAGGCCAGCCTGGGCTACACAAGATACTGTCTCAAAAATAAGTAAATAAACAAATAAATAAATCCTTTTGATTCTATTCCTTTAGTGAGAATTTTAAACAGTGAGTTTTCTTTTGTCAAATATATTTTCTGCATATCTGATGGTGATCATCATAGTTTTCTCCTTTTCCTTAATTCGTGAGTTACATTGATTTGTTCAAAGTAGACCTTAACCAGGCTTCATTCCTAGGATAAGCTTCACGTGATAATAATATACTCTCCATTTCAGATATTACTAAATTTGACTTGCTAATGTCCTACTGAGAAATTTTGCACCTGTGTTTGAGGGATTCTAGTCATAATTTTTCTTCTTTTTATTTCCTTGCACATGTCTTTGGAAGGTGCATGGGTCTTGCTCTGTAATTCAAGCCAGCCTTGAACTCGATGTATAGCCTAAGCTGTCCGCAAACACGAGATCCTCCAGCCTCCGTTACTGGGGTTACTGTCACCACACTAGGTGGACAGGTTTTGATATCACCTTAAAAGGTGGGTCTCATGAAAAGAATTGGAGGAAGCTGCTTTCTCCTGTATTTTTAAAATTTTTTGTTAGATTTATTTTATTCTATCTTAAATATATTTGCTAGAAGTCATCATTGAAACTCTCCAAGTTTAGGAGGTCAGCTACTTACGGATGAGGTTATGTAAGTGTGAAGAGTATCCCCGTATGCATGCCGTTTGCATGGCTTCGCTCCGGCAGCTCCCTTTCTGAGGTGGGTCTCCTGATTAAATATTTTGTTTTGTGAGTTTCTATGCCTAGGTACCAGTAATTCTGTGACCTCTGCATAGCAGTTCCAGCCAAGGCTATGCGTTCCAGAGTGGTCTTAGATGCCTGAAAGTGCAGTGCTGCCTTTTGCGGGGATGGAAGGAGCCCACTATAGGAGGCTTTTCACCAAATTATCTACTGTACTTTGGGAAGAACAGTGTCGTGTTGCCGTATCAGGGCCGAGCACTGGTCCAAAGCAACAATAGCTACAATAGACTGAATGAATGTAGTCCACACTGTCAACCTGCATAAACTACCATCTCTGCCACTACCACACCTCTTCTGCCAGTTCCAGGTGCCCAGTGACAAAGACTAACATCAACTGGACAAGTAATTTTTAATAGTCATTATGGGTGCTTCGTTTTGGTTTCCTTTGCTTTGCTTTGCTTTGTATATAAGACTGGATCTTATATGTACCTTAGGGTGGCCTTGAGATCACCATGTAGCCCACACTGGCCTCAGTCAATCTTTTGTCCCTCCCGCCTCCGTCTTCCTAATAACGACTGCCCAGTGCCCTTTATTATGGATCTTCTCTAGTATTAATGTACAATATAAAAATCTTTATATGTGCCTTCTCCTATTTTTCTGTACCTGAAACTTCACTTTTTCAGTCTTTTTACCTCCAGTGCCCTCACTAGGCATCTAGTCCAGGTGCCGCCACCCAGGGGTTCTGCACATTCTCATTTTGGGCAACTTCTTACACAAAGTGGGCTGCTGGCCTGGGGTACCTGTTACTCTACTGCCCCTACTCCCTGGGAAGGTTTCCTCCTCTATTATCAGGGTCAACTCGCATTGCTCTAGCTTAACTTCTGTCCATTCATAACTAAGATTCATGAAGATCAGGCTTTTTTTTCCTTCCTCAGCTGGTAATGTGAGACCCTTCACGTGACACAAGTGCTAATTGGGGGAAAGACACTTGGGCAACTACAGAGAGTGATATGACCTCTGGTTATATGTGGGCTTCATTGTGATGCTC
The DNA here is from genome assembly GCA_004027595.1 of Dinomys branickii. NCBI lineage: Eukaryota > Metazoa > Chordata > Mammalia > Rodentia > Dinomyidae > Dinomys > Dinomys branickii. The sequence continues at coordinate 138,331 of PVLD010002406.1, read as the reverse complement.
TGCAGCTAAACCCATCTGAATTGAGGATTTAGTGACTGCCATCAGAGACATCTGCAAATTAGCCGTCAGCCACTCTGTCCAAATGACAAAACTGTTTGCATCAAAGTCTTGACATAATACGGTTGTTTCCTGTTGTGGACAGTCTTGGGTGTACAATGTGCTGCCCCCAGAACCTAAGGATGCCTGCCCAGCACAGCGCTTTCTTCTTCATGGTGCAGGATATAGGACATATCTTTTAATTTTGAAGGGATATTTCAGCACACCCTTGAATACTGAATCTATGAAAATGTCAAAATTGTAGGTCTCTGAAAATTCCTAGTACTTACATGTGTCTTATAAAGCCTTCTAGGTCATCATGGCCGATCAACATGATGTTATTGATGGAATGAATCAAAATCGACTCAGTGGGACTTCAAAATGATGCAAAGAGCTCTGAGAAAGTCTAGAGGATGAACTTTGTCCAGGGTCACAGGTGCTATTAAATGTCATTCATGTCACACGAAATCAAACTATCTCTGATCTTCCTTCTAACTGGAGGAGAAAAGAATGCATTCCCTAACTCAGTGTCCACAGACCATGTACGTGAAAACTCCTTGCCTTGTTTTGTGTTATCTATCTAGCAATAACACCCAATCATCAAGGGTATCACTTTAAGTTAGTGTTTTTTGAATTGTTTTTGTTTTGAGACAGGATCTCACTGTGTAGTTCAGACTGGCCTTGAACTCACTGTGTAGCACAGGCTGGCCTCAAATTCATAGCAATCCTTCTGCCTCAGCCTCCTGAGTGCTTCGAATATGGGTGTACACCACTATGCCCAGCTGAGCTGGTGATTTTCTGAAATTATTTTCCAGAACCCTCCAGTTTCTACAAAAGCCAGACTAATGAACTAAATGAAGATACAGTGGTGAGGAATGGGCTCCACCCCTACATCCTTTAGGTCTTTGATAGTAGTCTTACTTTTCTTTCCCTCTTTTCCCATGAACTTTGTTGTTGTTTTGAGACAGTGGCCCATTATATAGTCAGGTCGATCATGAACTGGATATGCAGCCAGGTTAATTTTAAAGTTGTGATCCTCTTGCCTCAACCTTCTGAGGGCTGGAACTATAGGGGTGTACCATCAAGTCCTGGAAACTTTCCTTCATTTGTTATCTTGGTTGATTGGAGAAAGGAAGCAGTCTCAGAGGTTTCCACTGGGCTTTCTCTGTGACGATCTCTTTCCTGACAGGTCAGTGACATAATGTGCAAGTGCTTGGCAGGGGTGCTCAAACCACTCATATGTCAGTAATGCTACTAAGACTTGGGGATTTGAGAAATAATCACTGGCTGGGATTATGTGCTCAGCGGGCCACTGAGCTGGAATTTACCCAGGTATTTATTTGTTTCCTGGCCTCCACAAATCTCTAGTCTAACAGGAGTTACCCTGATGCCACTGGGTTTCTGGGGAGGGACTGAAACTTTCTCTTTCTTAGCTTCTTTTCCATGGAACCATGATAACTACCACTCCGTGGTACACCGCAGGGTCTGCCACAGAATGACCTTGGAAACAATACCTGGAAGGGAGTGTGGGGGGCACCACTGGGAAGAGGGAGAAGCCACAGGACCTCAGCCACTTCACAGGGAGCTCGGGAACTTCATGGTGTCCTGAGCCAGTAGCCTTTGTACTCTCGCTTCCACTGGCACCGGACGCAGGCCACATTGGGGGCCGGGTGATCTTGGACAGAGGACAATATTTGAGAAAGGAACCAGTGTGGCTGCCAGTGATCACCCTCCCTACAGTCAGGAGAGGGATGACTGGGCCCTAAAGGGAGAAACTGGACCACACACAAGGGTCTCCACGATTGGGGTCATCAGCCCAGGCAACACAGCAAAGCCATCCGCAAAACCAAATACAAAAGTGGTCATCTCAAAAGAACGAAAGGAAACCAAAACAGATGTGGTAACACAGGTCTATGATCCTGGGAGGGAAGCCGAGGCAAGAAGATCAACTTTGAACTCAGCCAAGGCACATTAGCAGCTTAGTAAGACCTTGAATTAAAATTTAAAAAGATGAAATAAGACTGAGCTGAGGCCATAGCTCAATGGGAAGGCCTTGAGTCCAACCCCAGTACCACCGAAATAAATATATAAATGTATATATTTATTTTTAAAAAATAAAGGAACTGCCACACACACTGCTGGCACACACCTGCACTCAGCGCTTGGCAGGCACAAGGACGGCTGTAAATCTGTGGCCAGCCTGAACTACATAGTGAGGACCCGACTTCAAAACAGAAAAAAAAAATGAGTGACGTGATTGCTGCAGGGAGATAAGGGCTCTGGGGCTTTCGGGTCTTCTTGTTTACTTGCGCTTGCGTTTCTGTGTGCTTGTGTTTGAGACTGGTAACCACTAAGGCACAGTTGTAGTTGGGGTAAGAGATGAGCGATGACAGAGAGAGGCAAGAGAAAAAACAGGGCCAGGGTTCCACGGGCCGCGGCGGTAGGTCCCAAGACAGAACAGAGAGAAAGCTCTTGGTAAGAACGGCACCAGGAGAGAGGGTGAAGGATGCGGCGGGGACCCGGGTGCCCTGGCTCTCTCAGTGCCTTACAGTTGCCTGGGCAGGCAAGCGACTCCCGGCACTGCAGCTCTCTAAGGCCCAGGGCCTGGCTCTCATCACTGCACAGGAAGAGCGGACAAGGTGGGGCTCTGCAGAGCTGACGGCCGCTTGGCACAAGGTCGCTGTGCTTCTTCCTCTCTTTTTTCTCCATTTACAGTCATGCGTGCCAGCATTCAAACTGGTAAACAGAGGGCGGGGCCAAAGGTCAAAAGGTGATGAACAGGGTCTGAATTCACTGGCATGATCAGCTGTGCTTCCTCATTACAATAGGGAAATCCTGGAGAGACCGAGCCAGGGAGAGCACGTCTGGAGAGAAGCGTGGGCCACGGGTGGTGCAGCGGGGGTGGGAGGCTGGGGTGGGGCCCAGCCCGCGGGAGGGGCTCACCTCTCGCTTCTGGGTTCAGAATAGATTTTCATTTCTTTAGTCCATCTCTTTCCGTATTTTTCCATCTCCACCACATTTTCCCCTTTAAGATTCTATTATTTTATTATCTGTTCCCTAGCTAGTGGGCATTTGCTTGCATTTATAGACAAGGTTTATTGATTGCAGTACACACACAGCCAAGATTGAGCCAATAGTCTACCTTATGTTACAAAGCATATATTTAAAAGTAGTAAAACAACAAAATATGTTTATTATGTGGCAAAAAATTCCCCATATTGCTTAGTAGTAAAAACTTTTTCAAAGTGTAGATGTAGATATAAGGTATCCACACATATATACACACACAAACACACACACACACACTTTTAATAGTTAACATTCTTAATGTGGCTATGATGCTAGCTATAATAGTAGCTCTGGGTTTTGGAAATAAAGGTTTAATTAATTGACTGGAGTCTGCATCTTGTCACACAGCCCAGGCTGGTCTCAAACTCAAGATCCTCCTACCTTGGGTCCAAATGATGAAATTCCAAGTCTGTGCCACCACACCTGGCTGAATTTTTATTTTTAAATCTTAGCAGTAGTTTTTCTGTATGGTTTACTTTTGTGAATTAGCATTTAATTTTAGCACTAATATCAGGTCACCGGCGTGCTCTCCCACTTACATACAGATTCTTATCTTCCTCCTCTTCCCTTGCCTGTGACTGTATCAGACATGAGCTTTGGGTATTTTTCCCTTTTATCCTGCTCTTTGCTAACTGGAATCTATTTTCCTGTTCACTTTAGCATTTGCTACCACTTTAGGCCTGAATTTGGAATGCACTACAGAAGCCAGTTATTTCTTGGTCTCCATAGTTTGCACACACATGTTGAGCAATATTAGTTTAATATAATTCCTGTCCTCTTCTAAAGGAAGCTCCGACTCTGGGCTTTCCATCACTTCCATGTCTGTAGCTCTGACCGCCAGTGCTTCTCTTACAGAGCTTGACCACAAGAAGACACTGACAGTTTGCTCAGAGGAATCCAGTGTGTCTTCACATCCCATGTCCGTCTTGTTCCAATCAGGAAAACTTACCTTGACAACACATAACTAGTTCTGTTGTAGGCCCCTACCCTTTGTCTTCTATAAATTCAGACGCCTTATCCAGTTAGCCTGCTCCCCAAACTCAGCGAGCCGTAGGAGTCAGCTAAACCTCCTGATGGTGACAGGGACATAGCTTTAAAACGGGTGAAGTATTTGTTCTGACTTCCCTCTCCTGAAGTCGAAAGTATCAGAACATTGGCATTCCACAGTTACTATTACATTTCCTTGCTTCTTCTGGAGACCAAAACTGAGGAGGCCAAGCAATCCGATCCTGGAGCTGATGGTTTGAAGGGATGGTTTGAATCTAGCCAGACCAAAACAATAACAACAAAAAGGGCTCAAGAACCACTCAAATCATATTCCTGATTCTTCATGGAGGTCTTCTGGCCACCCGATGGGTAGATCTTACTAATTACTGCTACTTCCAGGGAGTATTTTCCTGAACTGATTATGCTTATTTTTACTTAAGAAGGAAGGAATACTCTTTATAATTCTAAACATTTTTTGGGGGGAAGCTACTGTCTTATTGCTAAAACCCTTTGAATAAAACCCTAATTTGAATGAAAAAGAAAGAAAAGTAAACTAGAAGACTCTGAATCAGAGGCTAAATTGTACTCTTTTATTTCCTGGCTTTTATCTGCTTTGTTCCCATGTTTGTAGCTGATTACTGATTTTCCCTGGCATTATTTGGAGCTGATTACTCCTACCAGTTAATTGATGTTCCGCACCTTCTATCCAAATGCTCATTACTGGTTAGAGACAGGAGGGCCAGGCCTGAGAGTAGGAGGCAGAATGGTTAAATCCTTAGTCATAGGGAGAGACATGACTCAGAACGCCTGCCTTGTTCCAAGGGGTTTGCTGACTACTGCTCGGACTGTGAAGGCAGCACATTCATTCTTTTATTCTTTTTCTTTTTCTTTTTACGCCAGGCAACTCTGGCAGTAGGAAGGGACATGCCTCCCAAAGAAAGTAAAGCAGAGTACTTGGAGAACTTGCCAGAAGCAGAACTGTCTGAGTATCAGAGTTTTCACCTCAACCTTGGCAGATCCTGAGAGTTAACTACTCCCAGCCAAGCAGGTGTCACCTGCGCCTGACACCCTGACCACTCTGATGCTTAAGGACCACTGATGTATATTGTGTGTATGGGACCTATGAGTCCAACTATTATAGGCAGCTACCTTAGATTAAAAAATAAATACATAGTCAGAGATGGACTGAGCTCTCAAGGAAGTCAGCAGAAGAAATACAGACATCAGAATTATGGCTGGAGGCATAGTTGAAGAAGCCCTGGCCCAAGATAAAATGCAATGGCCAGGCCTACGTGCCTCCTTAAGGGATAAACAGTACCTTGAGTTTACATTGTAGTGAATACCACAAGATACGCATCAGACACCCAGATGGGTGACCAGAACACCTAGACCCATCCCTTGCCCCAAATGCTCCTGCTCTAGGAGTCATAGATAAGCAAGGCTCATGACCCAGCCCTATAAGCTTGCTATGCCCCCTACCTCCCTTTGGATCAGTATTGGCTAAGCAGCTATACTTGTAGCCCCACAGACTGATTATAGTTTGAGCCACATTATACCCACACTGTGACTACTGTATAAATTACCCCTGACAAAGGGCCTCAGTGGCATCCCACTCAGGACCCCTCCTGTCTCTCAGGAACTGTCTCTCAACAAACCTTTCCTACTCTTAACCTTGATTGTTCCTTGAAATTCATTCTTTGATTTTGGGGGGACAGGAACTAGGCACATCTGACATCTAGCAGATTAGGAGTTGAATTTTTCCTATATGAAAACATGTATACGAATAAGACAGCTGGGCATGGTGGTACATGCCTGTAATCCCAGCACTCAGGAGGCTGAGGTAGGAGGATTGCTGTGAGTTCAAGGCCAGCCTGAACTATATAGTGAGACCCTGTCTCAAAAAGCAAAAGAAAAAAATAATCTGAAAAAGAAAAAAAAGCATTAAGACAAACAGTACCGGTAGTAAAACTGGGGCTATGGGCCTGAGAACAGAGATTAGGGCACAGCAGAGCTGGCCGGGGAAGCAGGCATGACCTTTTAATTACAAGACCCTGAAACACATGCGCAGAACAGTTCCCAAAGCCCTGCATTGGGTTTCTTGAGAGAACTCGAGCAGGTTTCCAATAGAATGGCTTAGACCCAAGATCAGCCTGAGAAGCGGGATCCCAACACCGCCTCTTGGGGCCTGTATGTAGCTGTTCTTGCGGTTCTCTGGAGATGTGGACAGCACAGAAGGACACGGGCACCAAGAAGAGCTCCCTGTCATGGCTGTGCTCACAGCAACCTGCCCTGTACATGCCAGTTACGCTTTTACCTTGTTTTTCGTTTCTTACTCAGCCCAGTCTCACTCAGCAGAGCTAGTCTGTCCCTCACCCTAAACTTTTCTTTTCCAAATAAACTTTGTCGCCATTCTTCTGGCTCATTTTGCTCGATTCTTTGTTCAAGACGAGAAGAACCTGGACTCCGGCTCCAAGAGAGGCAGACAGCCCAAACCTGGCATTTGTGTGAGACCACCTGGTAATAGGGCCACGTCCCCCACTCACCGGAACCCTTCCTCACTGCGATCTCATCAAGTGTTCATACATACAGACTACGTGTCATGCATAAAATTATAATCAAGTGATTAATGAGAAAGAACACATGCCGCAGAACAACTGAGATGAGTCAGCACCCTGTCAATCATATCCTGAAAGACCCAATGAAGGGAGCCCTGGGCAGGTGCATATCTTCCAGTGCAGAAGCCTATGTTACCCCATCCATTCTTCTCTCCCCACAGCCTGCGCCATCTTTCCGTTCTGCCCCTGGCACTCTGGATCCACTGTGCTGCATGGACCTGCTCATGTGAGTGTCCCTTCCCCCTGCAAACCTTACTGAATTTAGCTGCCTTTTCATACCACTGTGCTCAACACCCCTTGCTAGGCTGGTCTCACCCAAAACTCTGGAAACCCATCCAGGATCCCCGTCTCCCATGGTAACACATACAGATGCTATGTGATTCAATAGCTTCATATTTATGCAGATCACTGTTTATTTGTGACACAGTCCTTCTGTTCCAGGCTGACCCTGAAATCCCCATGGAGCTCAGGTTGGCTTTGGTCTTGAAATCCTCCTACCTCAGCCTCCCAGAGTGCTGAGATTTCAGGCATGTGCTACCAGGCCCTGCTACATTTACACAGATCATTGTAAAAGTTTAACAACTAGTAAATGACTCTATAGTTAGTTATTACTGAGAGCTTGTACCCGTCCATGAGCACAGCACTGCACAAGAATCAGAATGGATTAGCACTGCTCGTGTCTCCCAAGAGATTCTGTTATATCTAGTGAAGCACTTTCTAAAAGTCATAGAGCTTGAGGGCAAAAATCTCTCCTTTATAATAACAGAAAAGCTCAAGGAACTAACCTGGCTCTCTTCTAAGAAAGAAAACTCTGCCCTCCTTCCTAAAGAATAGGACCTTGTACAAATCTCTCTTTGTTATGGACAAAAAATCCTCTCTACTCTCTCTCCGGGACTAGCTAACCAAACTAACCTGTACAGGGGCTGGCAATGAGAGAGAAAAATAGTTAAACATATTTCCACGTCATTTATGAGCCCTCTGAGCACTCTCCTTCAGTTATTCTTCTCCTGCAATCCCACCATGCAGGAGGCTGAGGCAGCAGGATCTCCTTAAATTTAAGGCCAGCCTGGATTACATAGTGAATTCAAGGCCAGTCTGAATGACATGGTGAGACCCTGTTTCAAAAAACAAAGTGAGCCCCATAACTAGCCTGAGTCATTATCTTAGTCTGGTAGGAAAGTCTCTGCATTTGAGAGCATGCATATCGAGTAACTACATGTTTCTAAAATATATTTTATTTTAGTTGGTGCATAATAATAGCATCTATTTATGGAGTGGCATTTCAATACCTCTACACAGTGTGTAATGACCAGATCAGGGTGACTGCCACAGCTATTACCTCAAACATATATCATTTCCACTAGCTACTGTAAGGTATTCATTAATGGTTGCTAAGTACCTGGACACTCTTTCAGGACATAATTTATTAATCCCCAAAGACACACACACACACACACACACACACACACACACGAAGAATGCCCACACACTTAGCCACTTTTTTTCCTAGGGTAAATCTAGCTTTTCCCTGGACTTTCCCATTATCTTTCATCCAAACTTCACAGAATAAGAAATACACCAGCAGGGCTCTGTTCATAATGTTATCCCTTATTGGTTGCAATTTCCCTTCCCAGAATTATGGAACCAATAACAAAACTGAACAGTGACCAAGCAGAGAAATAGACTTTCATTCCTGGCCAAGAACAGAAGTGGGAGATAAAGGGGCAAATCACTTCTGAAGCCCCGGAGGAGCGGAGGGAAAGAGGGGGAGGGGGAGGCTAAGGAAGGAAAGGAATATTCTTGACCTTTCTAGGAGAGAGTGGGGGTTGGTAACTGAATCTCGGGCTCTTTTCACTGTCTCCTGGAGGCCTCAGGTCCGCGGTCAAGTCTCCTGACTCTGGACAGGGCGTGTGATTTACCATGCAGATGGGATTACAAAGAAGGTACAGAATGTCAGGATTTTTCTGGCACTGATCTTAGATCCAGCCAGTGTGGGCTGGCCCACCTGAAGAGGACTCTAACCTACAGGTATCCAGTCCTCTAAGATATGCAACATTCGGGTGGGATAGAAAGTCAGCTAAATCTACTAGGCAGTACAAGATTAGGGGCTAACACCTCTACAGGTCACCTCCAAATGCCACTATAGCACAGCTGTTCAATGCAAACTTTAAAGTTTGTGTTGGAAACATTTCAAATTCTACTAGCTATTGTAAAATACTCATTAATGGTTGCTAAGTACCTGGACACTCTTTCAGGACATACTTTATTAATCCTCAAAGACACACACACACACACACACACACACACACACACACACACACAGAATGCCCACACACTCAGCCACTTTTTTTCTAGGGTAAACCTAGTTTTTCCCTAGACCTTACCATTATCTTTTATCCAAACTTCACAGAATAAAAAATATTTAAAGGACACTACTTGTGAGGGCCAGGATTTTAGAGATCAAGATTCCTTTATAGTGTATTTTCAGTAACTTAATGGGGCAAAGAACTGTGAAGAAGAATGCAAAACCCAAAGCAGGGAAGGAAGGGACGGATATGAATAAGAATAAAAAGAAAAGCCAGCTTCATAATCCCACTGCTCCAGGAGGCTGAGGCAGGAAGATAGAGTTTGATTTCAGCCTGGTGAATTAACAATTTAGCAAGACCTTGTCTTAAAATAAAACATAAAAAAGTGGGAATGGAAATGTAGCTCAGCATGAAGTTGCTGAAGGAGGACAAAGGGGAGAAAACAAACACAGACAGTGAAAGATTCTTTAACATGGGAATTAAGCATTATTTTTAAAATAAAGAGAAAATGGAAAGACAATTTGACCTGCAAGAAAAAAAGCAGAATGGAAGAGGAAGTGGTTAAATTAGCCTAGAGAAAAAAACAAAGAACTGGAACCAAAATAATACAGACTGCTGTTAGCACTTCTGAGTAGCTGAAGTCACTTCTGGCTTGTAAGGCATCCTTTCAGCACCGAGATTAAAAAAAAATTAGTCACCAGACCATTAGTCAGCACTTTAATAGAATTTCATCAGAGATTAGTCATCTCTGAGGTGGAGTTCCCCATTTTTCCTTCAAAGAATTTTTTTTGTCAGTACATAGGAATTGAACCCAGAGGCACTCTATTACTGAGCTACATCCCCAACACTTTTTATTTTGAGACAGTCTTGTAGATTGATGTGGCAATCCCAGCACTTGGTACGCTGAGGCAGGTGGATCACCGTAAGTTTCAAGCTAATCTGAACTATATGGCGTGTATAAGGCTAGCCTGAACTACAGAGGAAGATCCTGTCTTGTATAAACAAAAACAAAAGCCAGGCATGGTGGCACATGCTTGTAATCCCAGCACTCAAGAGGCTGAGGCAGGAAGATTGTCAGAGATGAAGGCAGCCTGGCCTACATGAGTTCAAGGGTAGCCAGTTTACAAAATGAGACTGTCACACAGGTGGAGAGGGAGAGACAGGGACATAAGGACCAAGACAATGTCTTGTTAAATTGCTCAGCCTGGTCTCAAACTTCCAAATCTCCTGCCTTGGTCCCCCACAGTATCTAAAATCAAAGGAAAGGTTTTTAAACCAAACATCAGAAGAAGTTTTGAATTTCACATTCAGAATTTCCATAGGATAATTCAGTTCATATAAAATCTTCACCCCAAACAATAAATTTTTGTCCATGATAATACAGTAAGTGCCTGATGTATGACCATTAGACTTGTAAACTTTCACAGATATGAAAGGACCTCACATTAGGAACATCCATACATGTGAACAAATTGTAGAAGTAGCTCACATGTCTGCCAGATATTGCCACAGCTGTGCTTCCATGTGCTTACTGTACAGTTTGACCGGTGAGGGTTGAAGTCCGTCCTGCCCTGCATCTCTTATTCCTGATAACCCTTCAGCTTCACCCTCTCCCACCTACCCTCCCTTGTGGTGGATTAGCTAATGGTCAGCTTATAACAACCAGTAGAAATGAGTCACTGCGGTGCTGGGTGTAGAAGGCCCACCTGAGGATCACTGCCAACAGCATAAAAAGGGAACTAGAGGGGATGATTTTGCTGTTGTTTCTCCTGCAGAAGCTCGTCATGCTGGTGTTCCTGATATGAACTCAGCTATTCTCACCAGCAGAGCAAATTGGGTCCTCACTGTTGCTGAGGATGGCTATGGTTCTTTTCAGGGGAGCGCTGGTCCTTATCTTGATCATTGCCTCCTGGCTCCAGTGTGGATCCCTCAGCCTGCTGGCACAGATCCTCCATCCCACTGGTGCAGACTTTGTAGCTTCACCCACTGACCTTTGGGAATTCCCAGTGTAGATCCTAGATATAGACTTGCATGAGACATTGTCATAGGCTCTTGGCCTCCAAGAGGACATTATCATGGAGGACATTATCATGGGTTCTAGGTCTGCAGCTGGACTGGTGTAGGACATTGTTGTGGGATCCAGGTCCTCAGCTGGATTCTTTGGGTCTCTAGTGGGGGGACCCTCCTGCACTCTTTTTCATTTGACTCTTTAGGTGAATATTATAAAATAATCCTATAAATTATGTGTTTTGTATTAAGTCTTTTCCTTTGTAAACCCTGATTATGATGAGATTGGTACCAGGAGAGTGAGGTCATTACTGTGACATTGCCTGGCCATGTGACTTAAGAGCCTTGAGCATTAATTTAGAAAGGATATGAGAGATTGGAAGAAGACACAGTCCCAGTACACTGTAAACTATAGGAGACTCTGGTCAGAGCCTGGAAAATCAGAGTGTGGATGGATATGCTGCAAGTTAAAATGAGGCCAAGCAGTGTGCCTCTGAGAGGGCAGTGTATGAAGCTGTGAGTGTGAAGCCAAAGGTACAGTGGAGACCCCAGAAATTTGAAGAAGACCAGAATGTGGATCATCTGAGGAAAACTATAAGCAGGGAGTAGAGCAGGCCCAAGAGAGAAGCCATGGGAGCTACGGCCACCAGAAGTACTGTAGAGGCAGAGCCACACACACCCTGTGGAGTTCTCATCTTGCCACAGATTGCCTTGGATGCTACACATGGAGCTACACGACTCAGTGTTTGCCCTGCTGCATTTTGGATGTGGTTTGGTCCCATTTATTTGTGTCTCTCTGTTTGTAAATTTTGGAATGTAAATATCTATTTTGTGCCACTGAGTGTTGGAAGTGTTTAACTTCCTTTTCATCTACACAGGGGCTCACAGCTAAGAGTTTGCCTTAGATCTCAGCGGAGAATTTGGACTTGGACTTTTCAACAATGCTGAAACTGTCAGGACTTTTGCAACTCTTGGAGATAGACTAAGTGCCTTTTGCACAAAGGAATGTACATGAGTCACTGGGGGGCCATGGATGGGATGCTATGGTTTGTGTCTGTAGATGTCCCACCAAAGCCTCATGCAGTCATAGAGGGCAGGCTTTTGGAGGTGGCTGAACCTAGAGTCTGTAACTGATTCGTGGTCTAATGCTGGGATTAAGGGTGTGAATGCTACACCTGCCCTAGGGCGGGTAGCTGCATACTGTGTAAGGAGCAGAAACAGTACTCTCTCTCTCTCTCTCTCTCTCTCTCTCTCTCTCTCTCTCTCTCTCTCTCTCTCGCTCTCATTGATTTAGCTGTCTTCTGCTGCAATAAACTATTGCCCTCTGCCATGTGCCACTCTGCCTTGGAGCCAGCCAATTATGGACTGGAACCTCCACATACTGTGAGCTAAATAAACCATTCCCTCTTTAACTTTGAGTGTCAGGTATTTTGCCCCCACAAGGGGAGAAAACTAAGACATCCCTCCCCCAGTTAGGAGCTCTCTTCTTGTCAGTTCATACACGAAATCTCATATATGCCAGTTATTGTACTAGACCAGACTGGACCACCATTGTAGGGTAACCCTAAAAGCAAAAGTAGTGTAATTATAGTTGTACCTCACCACTATTTTAAAGTAATTGTAAAAATGAAAGTTATAGTGTTATATATGTGTTTTTTATGCTCTACACTGTATATTTGTGTCAAAAGTATGTAAGACTCAGTCAGACTTATGAACAAATCTGTTTTATTAACAAATCCAACTTACAAACATTGTCCCTAAACAGAACTCATTCATAAGTTGAGGACTTACCATATTCTTCAGTGAAATAGCTTTGGGACCAATGAAACCTGTGTATGATCATCAGCTCTCACAGCTGATAGCTTCTTATCCTTGAATACATTTGTTTAAAATTTCTTTGATCCTCACTTTCTTCCTTCATACAATGGGGATGCTAAGGTTTAAGTAAGACAGCCTATAAGAGCTAGAGAGACAGGGGACAGTAAATGTGTACATATGCACAAGGAGAAAGGGTTGATGTGTACATTTGTCTGGTGCACATGTCTGTGCATGTCTGTGTGACAGCCATCAGAGGACAAGATTACAACATCAGCTGAGAGGTCATGTTTATTTACTTGACCTACCTGAAACAGGATCCTACTCTGTAGTCCAGGTTGGCCTTGAACTCACTACATAGCCCAGGCTGGTCTCAAGCTCTTGATTCTCCCGCCTCAGATTGTCTCCTGCAATCTCGGAATGCTGAGATTATGTGTACATGTCATTACTACAGGCTACTTCAAAGGTCTTGATAAACTTGTTTTCACTGCTGGGTATTGAACCCAGGGCCTTTGCTATGAATTATGTCCCCAGTCCTATTTAACTTTCTGTTTTGAGTCAAGGTCTCACTGAACTGCTAAATTGTCCAGGCTGGACCCAAACTTGTAATCCTTCTGCCTCAGCCCAGAGTGCTAGAATTACAGGTGTGCGCCACCACACGCAGTCTGATTAACCTAACTTTCAATTCTAGAATCCAGCAACACTTCATCCCAAAAAATAGAATAACTTCCAATTAAAGGGTTAGTTCAGTTAGAAACAACAGAGCTGAGGGAGTTATTCCCATCCATTTAATTCTAAGCAGCCATCTATGGACATTCCCTTTCCATTGGCTTAAGACAGGTAGGAGATGAAATAACAAAAGCTCAGAGACTCTCTGACGTAGTGAGAGCACACATGTGTTGGGTCTCCCAGCTGGACCCTCATTCACCTTCACCCTACTCCAACCCCATCATGGGTTCGTAGATAGGTACTCTATGTCATACACGTGATTAAGATCGGAGTGAATTCTGGGACAACATGTGTGCTGAGAGCCTCAGATGGCTCAGCATCCTGGCAATCAGGCCTATCAGACACTCTTAGAGATTCAAGGGTGAGGTCCCCAGGCTGAGGGGCACCTGTTAAATTCCGAAAGCCTGATTAAACAAGAGTTGTTGCTATCTCTGTGTGCTAGGCCTTGTGTGCAGCGCTTTCACTTTTGTGTCACCCCAACACCACTGCTCTGTGTGCTTTACCTCTGGTAGCACAGACCTGCCCTGAGACTGATTCCTGTGATTGTCAGTAAATATAGCTGCTTGCCACTTGCTACCTGGTGTATACATGCAATTCATTGTTCACCATACACAGGAGCCTGGACTGCACCTGCTCATTCCATGGTACCATTTTTTGCATACCCAGCCAGGAGAGATTAATGGACACTGAGATATACTAATGGACACCAGGTGATGCTGATGGACATTGGCGGAACTCACCAGCCACCAGGCCCTGACCAAAAGAAGCCAGGCCGCAAAGGAAGGTAACTGCCCGTCTAGTCAGGGAGACTCTCTTTCTCTTGCTCTGCCCCTTTGCTGGTGAATGGGACTGATTCCCAGGATGAGCAGCTGACCTGGTCACCATTTGGATATGACCAGATTGTAAGCAAAAGGCTTCAGCCTTTGCAGAGAGCAAGAAGGTCCTTGCTGAGCAGTTGGGGTTGCACTCTGTTGGCCCACACAGTGTGAGGATTTTGTCCCAGAGGTTGTGACACACACCTCTGTGGGAGCAGACCTGAGCCAAGAGAAGGGAGGCAGCTGGTTGAGAGTGGCGCTGCTCGGGCAGAGCCACCAACGCAGGAGACCGGGAAACACGGACCCAGTCCACCTGCAAGTACAGCTTCTCTCTGTGCCGTGTGGCTGTGATGTGTCCCGCACCCTGCAGGCCTCAGTGCCACTTGCACAGTACCAAGACTGCTTGCAGATCACACTGAGTCTTTTCACACGCTCCCCCCTCCCTCCCTCCCTGCATCTCTCTCTCTCTCCCTCTCTCTCTCTCTCTGTCTCTCTTTCTCTCTCTGTCTCTCTGTCTCTGTCTCTGTCTCTCTCTCTCTCTCTCTCTCTCTCTCTCTCAGTTCAGAAGTTCTGGGTCCCTCCTTGTCATTGACCACATGCCTCAGGCTTTCATCTCTTGGGGTATTCAGATTATTTGGCTTCTCAGTGCTGAGCAACTCAGGGGGAAAGTTAAGAGCTACGTTGCCTTTCTGTGCTGGAACAGTAAGATTTGCCCTTTTTAAAATTCCTGCCACTTCTGCCTGTGGCTGCAACAGTCAGTGAAAAACAATAGCTCTGGCTGAGTCGAATTTTCTGGGTCCTAAAGCCCATCTATAGCTCTCTCCCCGTGAGTTATTTCTCTAATGCTAGTTTTTTCCCTCTCTGTTTTATTTGGTTTTTCTTTTATCATGATAACTGTGGCTTCGTTTCATGCCCCCATCTAAAAGGGTGTAACCTGTATGTGCTGACTGAATTTAGGTTGCTCCTAACTTTATCTTGAGGTTTGTCACCAGATGTGCCTGCTTTCTGGCTTGCTCCAGGGAGATGAGGTTTTTGCTGGGGAGAGGTCTTATGCCAGATAGTGAGCCATCACCTATGGAAGTCCCCATTTCTCAGCCACCAGCACAGAGAACCACATCTGTGGAGAACTGTCAAGGCTCTGGGGTTGTACTGAGTAAGGTGACTGCTAGCCTTTCCTAACAGGACATTAGTGATTTAGAATTGGCTAAGAGGCATCTGGTCAATAAGGCATCTCAGTCCTTGACTCTGTGCCTGACCCTTTGTGAATATAGGGAAGACTGTGAGGTTCAAAAGGAAAGTGGCCTGTGCCCACCCAGGTTGGAGACACCCAGCAGAGAGCTCAGCTCTCTCAGGGACTCACTGGTGAAAGCTGAGATTGGTCACAGATAGTGTAGAGGAGGCCCTGTCAGAGACCCATGTGGGAATTAACTCAAGGGAAGGCTCTGTGACACTCGCATGGCCTAATCCCAGGGACCTGAGCCTCACTAGCTCAAAACCTGGGGCTGAAGGGCACTGAAACTATTACAAGATACCTAGGTCCCCACTAATGGGCCAGGAACTGACTCAGGGATAGGCCTTGTAAATTCCCACAACTAACTCTCAGGAGATGCCCTGTCAGATCTCCAATAAGATTCCGGGACCGACTCGGATAAGCCTGTTGTGTTTCCCACAATTCCTGTCCACAAAACCTACTTCGGGATACCCCTCACCCAGCACCCCTTACTCCCTGTTTAAACAGCTTCTCAACAACTCTCTTTTTCAGTTGCACTAATTTAGGTTCTGAGTCTAGAGAAAGTCAGATTACCCCACAGGAGTATTTCAGCTCTGGATGTCAGGAGAATGCTCCAGAAACTCCAATTGGGTCCACAAACTCAAATACACCAGTTAGTTGATGGAGCTTGATTGGTCTTTAATAATTGTAATGAAGCGGAGGACAATAGAGAATTGAACAGGAAAAGAGGTGGGCTAAGGCCGTGCTTGCTATATTTCATACAGTTTGGGAAAAGGCCCATAGCACGGGGGAAACTGAGGTAGCCCAAAGCTGGTAGAAGTAAGTCATAGTGTTTCAAGTGCAAGTGATCAGGGCCCTGGGCAAAGGAATCTCTTCAGAAACTACCTAACCCTTGTCAGGCCTGTCAGAACATGGCAGGAGATCCTTGCCACTAGAAGAGGGACTCCTCCTGGTCCCAGAGAGGGATGAGGTTATGCAGCACCATGGTGGCCAGGAGGCCTGGACAGTGAAAGATGGTGCCCAAGGCAGCTCACACAGGAATATTCTGATCAGTTTACAGAGGTCTCAGGTGACTCTATAAGTGGTAGGCAAACAAATAATATTTCTCTCTGATACTGGGGCGACTTATTCAATTATAGTTTTTTATTCGGGTGAGCTTTCACCTCATTGTAAGCCTTGAAGGAGTTAACTAGACAGCAGTCAGGGGAATACTGCCCAGTACAAAACCTCAGAGCCATCAGTGAGGTAGTGGTACCTGTTCACCCATTAGTAGCAGACCCACCTGCCCTTTGCAGCTTGTTCAACACACAGCCCATTTGGGAACTTTACAGCAGGCCCTCCAAGAATGTGGAGGAAAGTTCCCTCCGCTCCTAGGGACTAACGGTAATTGTCAGCCCAACATCTGCCCTGGTGACCAGGTCCTAATGAAGACCTGAAAAGAGTCTGGATCCTGGAACCAACTCACCCAAATGGAGCAACTCTTTCTGGCACACCCTTTCAACCCTCTGCCATTAACAGTGCAGAGCACAGACAGCAGAATTCACTTCTGTAGCATAAAACCCAAGCTGCCGGAGACAGAAGAAAACAAAGAGTGACTACCCACCCTGTACACCAGTGAACAAGCAAACAACCTCAAGCTTCTTTTCTGAAAACACTAACCACTTCGTTGACCCAGATAAGTAAAATTCACCTCTAGGTGATTGTGTGACTAGTCTCGCTGCTTGTTGCTTACTATACACTTGAGGTCTCCATCCCAAATTATGACATGACTTCTTTTGGGTATTTTTTCTGTTTCCTTTGGGATCCTCCCAGGTGATTCAAAAATTGCCTCTAAAGACATTAAATAGTGATCACTGACATAAAGCTGATCACATCTTTCTCCTATCATCAACAGCTACCTAAGAACTTGACAGGCAGCCTAGATGAACTTTCTGAGAGCATTACCACTCTTCAAGATCAAATAGATCCCTAGAAGCAATAGCCACACATCATCATAGGGGGCTAGGTCTCCTAACCACTGAAATAGGGAGGCTACATTTGTCTCTAAAAGGAAAACATAGATCCTATGTCAGTCTGAAATAGAGATACAGCACAGAAACAAGCTGGCCATCCTAATACCTGTAAAGAACTATCTCAGTCATGGATATTCTTGCCAAATATCTGAAATTGGGGATTTGGGTTACTGTCCTGGACATGGACTTTATTAATGCTTCTCATGCCCTATTTAGATCTTATATACCTAATCTCTTAGTCAAATTTGTTTCTTCTCATTTGACAGCCATTACACTACTAGTAATCCCTCTAGAATCAGTATCTACCTCTTTTTTGATGGTTTATCAAAAATCTTCAGAGGAAAAGCTCAGCTCCCTTGAACTCACACATCATTCAAGTGAGGGTTCCTCAGAGCCCACACATGTGGGGATAACGCCCCTACTCCCTGAGTTCTGGGTAGGATTACTGGTGCCCACTCAAAGTGTGAGTGCTCTCTGCCCTAAGGGTGGGCAGCCTGCATGAAACATGAAGAATAAAAGGAGAGTCCTTGCTTGTCATTTATTGCTTGGGGCCAATGCTTGCTGCCTTCTGCCTACACTGCCGTGCCACAGACTCTTCTCTGTGAGGCACCTCTGCCAAGCTACCCTGCCTAAGAGCCCACCAGTTATGGCTGGAACCTCTATGAACTGTGAGCAAAATAAATCTTTCCTCCTTTAGCTATGGGTGTTGCGTATTTTGTCCCAACAATGAGAAATGTAAAAATGCTCCTTATGCAAACAAACCTTGAGGTATTTGCTTTATCTAAAACTAACTTGACCTGGCACCAGATTTAAACCATTCTGTTGAGTTAGGAGATTAGGGCAGGGCAAAGTTGGCTGTGGAAGTAGGTATGAACTTAATTATAGAAATCCCAGGGCACATGTACAGTACAGTTCCCAAAGCCGTGAGTGTGGACTTCTCATGAGAACTCAAGCAGGTTTTCAATAGGATGGCCGAGAACTGACATCAGCCTGAGGAGTAGGTGACACAACAGAGACAGTCACCGTCAAGCAGTCACTGTCATGCCTCCTCACAATAGCTCCACCCCCAGGCCCCAGGTTACACTTATTTTCCTGTTTTTACTTGGCATGAACTTGTTGTCCAGAGCTTGTTTCTTTCCCTACCCCCAATAACTTGAATACAACTTTGCAACTGTTTGTGTTTATCTTGAACAGTTCTTTGCTCAGGAGAGAAAGAACCTAGACACCATCTCCGGAAGGAGACTCCAAAACCCAGTATCATATTTGGCAAGCTGTCCAGGAGAGCAGGTAAGAGCCTTAGGGCATTTTTTTCCCCTTTCACTCTAAAAGGCCAGAAAATCTCTTTCTTCTCTCCCTGACTCTCTGCCTTAGGCTGAAGGACACAGGAGACTCGTCTCATGGCAACTGTTTCCTACTTTTTCCGCTACATGGAGGAAGCACACGACCTCTATATTTTCCCAGCAGGTGGGAGCCCTACCGCAAGTTTGTTTTACTTTTTCTTTTCTTTTCTTTTCTGGTTCTGGCCACTCGATATGGATACTTTGTCAATAAAGAACAGCCAGAGTTTTATTAGTTGCAGAACAGACCGTTTAGGTACCACATGTGACCTGGAGTTTAGTATGCCTTTACGACCTCATGTTTCTGTTCTCTGTGATATTTTGCTCACTTCTTCACTCTTTTGGAAAAAATAGCTATTGATAACTTGGTTGCCTGCCTGATAGACACTGACCCAGTTTAATCCTTTTTGTGCTCAAAATCTTATCTCATTCTTCCCCTCGAAGCACTTTTCTTTCTTGGGGCAGTAATCTAGCCTCGTTTACCTCCTCACTGCATGGATCAGCACCGTGGGTTCCACCATGTTTGATTTCAAGTCATCTCATGGTCACCTGAAAATCTCACCCTTGCAGATAGGGGATAAGTGTCCAATTTCGAGGAACAGGTGGGCGTCCTCTCTCTTTGCTTTTGAATTAGGCTACACCTTGTCCTCATCTAACAAAACACAGGTGATTGAGTAACATAAGCCTGATGCCCTGAGCAGAATAAAAGAAAAGCTAGTAAAGCTTCACTCAAGTGACTTGAGTCATTCTAAGGATTTTTAAAGGGTGTTTTTTGTTGTTGTTGTTGTTTTCCTTATAAAAGAAGTTTCTGTCTTTACTGCCTTAATCAAAATAATGAAGTTTTCATTATCTGGGTAAATGCAAGAGATACCCTTTCCCAACTGGCTCTATTCTGCTTAAGTGTAGCCTTCAAGCGACTCAGTGTGGTCAGGGGGTCCCAGAGGGCAGAGACTCACTCTGATCTCACTGGGAGTCTGGAGGACCAGGCAGAGCCATCAAGTGGCCCCGGTCCCTCCCTAAGGACTTGGTGGCCCAGTACAGAGACAAAACCCTTGAAGGGCTCTCTCCTATGCTTCTGTGGAAGATGCCGGCAGCAGCTCAGCTCCAGATGGAAAGGTCTGCCTATGCACGTGCGGGTCTCACAAAGGACGCGCTGTGGGCTCAGCAACCTCCTCCTCCTGCAGGGGATGCCATCCTAGGTGTCTCTCTCTAAGGGCCCTAAGATGAGCCTTGGGAAACCGCATGAACCACACCCGCAGGTTCTACTAGGGCATTTCCTGGATTAATGGGAAAGATTTGACCCTGTCAGTTTGTAAAAAGGAACCGTGTATCTACTATTGCAATATGGTTTGGGCTCAATATCGACTAGGTAGGTACGGGAGGACAGTTTAAACTATGAGCACATTTCATGTAAACTGTCTGCTTAAAACATAAAAGTGAGTGAAATCCCTTATGTTCAGGCTCCTGTGACCCTTTACCTCAGGAAAAGCCCAAAAAATGGTATGCAGAGTGGACCTTAGAGAAAAAAGAGGTATCTTTGACAATCCTGTCCTCAGCTACCCCACCTGTCTCTCAGGGGGATATGGGTCTCTCCCATCTGTTTAGTAAAGAAACTTCAGATGGGTCCCCTGACACCCAAGACCCAATTGCTGGCAGTGGCCTTTTCTGTGTTCAACAATCAGGATCTGAAGGACAGTCAAAGAGAAAAGCTAGAAGGACAGCCGTCACAACTGGCAATGCTTTAAACTCACCCAGGTCGTCTGAGGGAAAACCCAAGGGTGGCTGAGTGCAAGAAGTCTGGGCACTGGGCCTGCATCTGCACCAAGCCAGTGGGCCAGGCTCTCAGTGTGAGGCAGCCAATGTGCCTGACTCACGACCCTGGAAGGCTGGGCCTCCCTGCTCCCAGAGAGGGGCCAGGCCAGCCAAAGCCCTCACCTCCTGCTCTGAAGAGGCCCGAGGGAACCTACGATGCCCCATCCAGGCATATTACTGTCTCCTGTGAGGAACCCTGGGCAATGCTGGGCCCGAAGTGGTACAATGCAAGCAGACAGGACATCAAAGAACACCACTCCAAGACCCTGATGAGAACTAAGAAGAAAGCTATTCCTGATAACCTCTGGAAGACTGGAAGCTGCTCTTCAGAGAGAAGGCTCCAATACTGCTCCAGGTGCAGGTAAGCCAAGCCACTAATGACCCCAACTCAGCACAGCTTAAATAGGCACCTCCATGGAGGCTCCCATTTTTAATTAGATCCATGACCTAGGTAATCTTGTTAAGGCTGCGGCTCTCAGGCTCTCAGCAACTCCCCTAAGCTCCCTCTTTACATACTCGGTCCGAAGCACGGAAATCTGCCCTGCCCCTCATCTTGGGGTCCTACTTCCCCACATAATAGGACAGGACAGTTCCTTCCTTTCTCCCATCAGAAGAGCAGTTCAGCAGTCACTACCTCTCTTTTCACTGTCTTCTGACAGGGTTTTCTCTTCCAGCCTGCCAGTGAGCCACAGCACCCCACAGTAGCTGGAGAGCACATGCTCCCCGGTATGTAGGGCCACAACCCCTTCTGGCTGCGGAACACAGAGCTGTGCACTCCCCCAGCACCCAGAAAGAACTACGGCGATATGTGTCTCTCAGGGGGAAATGAGACAGGAAATGAGTGTGTGGCAAAGCTGCTGGGGAAGTGGGTGTGATCATTAATTAATCATTAATTAACTGGAGTAGGTTTTTGATAGGATGACCTAGAGTGACTTCAGCCTGAGAACTGGCTGAT
Organism: Dinomys branickii; assembly: GCA_004027595.1. Classification (NCBI taxonomy): domain Eukaryota; kingdom Metazoa; phylum Chordata; class Mammalia; order Rodentia; family Dinomyidae; genus Dinomys; species Dinomys branickii. The sequence goes on along the minus strand of PVLD010002406.1, from coordinate 116,605 downwards.
ACAAAAGGACAGGTCACATTGAGTGCTGGCCACTGTGTTCCCTCCTGTGTGGTGGCCATCCTCATGCCGTAAGGAGCACTTCACTTCCTACTTTCACCTGTCTGACTTACTCTGCAGAGCCTGCTTCTTTTCCTACCTTTAATAAAACTTTGCTATAGTTTTGCTTATAGCACTTCACTTTGCTATAGTCTTGACCAGTTCTTTGCTTAGAACAGAAAGAACCTAGAAACCACCTCTAGCAGGAGATTCCAGCACCCCAGAGCCCAGCCAGCCCCAGTATTTCCCCCATCAACCATAGAGGATTCAGATTGTAGAGTTAGGCTGCAAACATGTGAAGAAAATTAAATAAAAATAAAAAGTAACTAGCTTGATACTAAGATGTAGCCAGATAGAGTTAGGAACAAAGACCTGCCCTTTGTTAGTTCAGGGAATGGTGAAGGGTGCTGTGTCGGGGAGAGGTGTAGAGTGGTATAAAACTATAAAGGTTAACTGATTGCTTCTTCCCTCTCCTTTCCAAGTTTGGCCTAGGTAGGAAACGTTTTCCTTGAAATGCAGAGCCCTGTCTGACATCGGTTCTCATACAAATCTAGGGACCCAGGACCTGCTTCCCCAGGCAGTGTGGACAGTCAGTGGAGGGATGTAGCAAAGCCCCACAAAGCGCAGTTCTTTCTTGTCAAAGGCAGGTGAAGCCAACACTGGAGGAGAGGCCAGCCAGACTTCAAAGAGATCTCCAGCACTAGGGGAACCCAAAATGAGGGCACATCCACCAAAGTACTTGAGCGGACTTTGGCCAAACCCTGTGAGACCAACCACAAGGCACACCCAGCCACGCATCAGCCACAAACAGCCACAGGCCAAGCACACCACTGCCACTCAAGGGACAGTAGCAGGGAGGAAGGCACTGTGCCTGAGGACATCCCTCCTCCCTACACTGCACAAGCTTCAGCCCTTCCCCAGCCTGAAGGCCACAGGGGAAGAGTGTGAGAGCCTAGGCGTTGTTACTCGGCCGAGACAGAATAGTATTTAAATACTGGACAGGACTACTCGGGGCGGAGGTGCTGGAGACCGAACCCAGGACACTGTGCCCATCACATGCTCTACTACCAAGTCACACTGCCCACCAGGACTGCATTTGAAGCCAGTTGTTTAGTGCACATTATTCCCCCTTCTAAGCAAAAGTCAGAGGCCTGAGAGGAAAGCTGGGAGAGTTGAGACCAAGCAAAGTTCTTTTTGCTGCTCTTCCACGTTGTCATGCAGGTACAATTTTGAAATTCCACCACACATTCTTTCTTTGTTTTCATTCAAAGAAAAAAAAGCAGCCTAAGCACAAAACATTGTTGACTGGCAGAACCACTAAAGGAATGAATTCTTTGAAAGAGCAGGAATATTTATCCTTTGCGGTCTGGCTTTAGTAAGGAAAGTCAGAGGAAAGGAGAGAGAGAAAAAAGGGAATTGGCCAAGGCAAAGGCTTCCCTCCATCCTATTCAGGGAACTGCTGGGACGCAGTCAATGGAGTAGAAGCATGTATTAAATGAATAAGCAAGTGAACACCTGAGCATCTGCCTTATACCAGACATTGAAAAACATGACTGTTTAATTCTCACAGTAGCCTTGGATGTTGGTATTATCATCACTATTTCATAGATGAAGAAGTTAATTCAAATGGAATAACTTGCCCATTCCTGAGGCAGGAGACGAGGGCATGGCAGAGCTGGTGCGGTGGGCTTAACCTGGGAATGAGAAAGTTCCAGGAGACGCACAGAACCATGCCCAAACCCTTGCATGTGGAACAGCCAACCCAAGAGTGTGCTCCCCAGTTCTTCTCGTGAGCACTGAGAGATGGCCTACGGTCAGCCTGATAGGTGGTCCAAAGTGGCAGCCCCGCCGAGCTCTGGGGTCCTTGGGGTCTCTTTCACAGGAGTCTGCTCTCACACTGCAGACACACTGGTGGCCAATCTGTTAGAGACAAGCTCCCCACCTGCAGCCCAAAGCCTGCTTATATATCAAAAAGGGCCAGCACTGCAGTTAACCCTGAAGACTGAGGTTTTAGTTTAGAAAAACAGTCCATCTCTTAATATGTTTTTTCTTAAAGGAAAAATAACACACGTGCTGCAGGTTCATGTCACTATATTTCTCCTACTTTTAATTGGCCCAAACTTGCCCTGCAGAGTGTTTCTTTTCCTAGCTGTAGCAATGTAAAATGCTTTTTTTGAAAGCTTGTTTTGTCCAATTCTTTGTTCGAGACAAGAAGAACCTAGAAATAACCTCTGGAAAGAGACTTCAGAAACTCAGGACCTAGTAACAGTCCCACACTCCTACTAAGTGTGAGGCAGGAGCAGGATTTAAACACAGGCCAAATGAGTTATTGTGATCTCTTAACATATTTCCTTTTAGCTAGGAAAAATTTTTGTACAGAAAAAATTCCAGTGATATTTCTGCTGTCCAAATATAGCAAGAAAGTTGTTTGTTTTTGCAGTATTAGGAATTGAACCCAGGGCCTTCCTACTGAGCTAAATTCCCAGGAATGCTCCTGCCTCAGCCTCCCAAATAGCTGTGATTACAAGCATGTACCACATGCAGCCTGGGTTACACAGCAACTTTAAAGCCAGCATGCACTGCATAGAGAGATCCTGTCTAAAAATAAAAAGAAGAAGGAGGAGGAGGAGAAGAAGGAGAAGGTGAAGGAGGAGGAAGAGGAGGGGAAGGAAGAGAAGGGGCTTCATATCTTGATATTTCCATGGAGACCAGACTTCAGTTGCACAATTATTCTGTTATCACACTATAAAATTAACACTGATATGGAGGTAATTGCTATGTCTGTGCTGAAATGAAGTAGAAAGAAATCACAGAAAATAGGAGCTAGACTAGAAACTATGTGGGAAATCAAAAGGCAATTCCAGAAAAAAAGGGAAATTTTAAAAAAGGAAATCGCAACCCTAATCAGTACTTTAGCTGAAATAAGCATTTTTAATGTCAAAAGAACCCTTGAGCTTTATGTAATCAAAGTAAAAAACAAAATGGGCCAAATTGCATAAAAAGAAGTCCCTTCTTGCATTTCCAGTGACATTACAAACCACAGAAGTCTACACCATCTACTTAAATTATAGACGGTTTTTTTTACCCTCTCTGGGTTGTTTGGTCAAGGACCACCGCCTACATTAACATCTACCCTGCCCTTCTGCTTTGATCTCTGGTTCCCTCTAAATTCAGCAGACATTCACACTGCTGCAGAAGCAAAATCATTGTCACTGTGCATTCTGCTTATCCCAGAAAGAAAAATTAGCAAGGGCCAATACCCCAAGAGTCCAGAGAAACTCTAGCTTCATCTAAAAGAAATGAAGCTGGAGGCATAAAATGGAAATACAACCCCAAAGACAAATGGTTCGCTTTTGGTGGTGGCCCTTGCTGATGCCACTATGATTCTGAAATACTGCGAGGAAAAGGGAAATGAATGGAAGCCAGGAGTCAGTCACTTATCTGTAAAACGAGACAGTTGGATACAGTAATCTCTAAGGTCCCTTCCAACTTGATGACTCTTCTATCGCAAGCCGGAGTACGCCTGAGGAAATTTTCCTGGCCTCTCATTGTGTAATGGAAAAGCAAAGCCCAGCTTCCATGGTCACCGTGGTCATGTGGCTCAGGGGGAAGTCATTTAACCTCATTAGCCTCAGATTCTTTATGCTCAGCAGTCAGAAAGTAATGTGGACTTCGTAGGAGCATTGTGTTTAGCTAGTTGAAAAATAGGAAACTCAGACTTGTTAATATATTTTTTTAGCTTTTACTTTTTAAAGGAATTGTATTTTTCAGCCCTGGGGATTTAACCCAGGGTCTCCACCTTGAGCTACCTTCCAGCCCTTTTCGTACTTTCTATTTTTGAGGCAGGGGTTCATGGATTCACTAAGTTGCCCAAGCTGGGCTCAAACTTGTAATCTTTCTGCCTCAGCCTCCCAGACTGCTGGGATCACAGACATGTGCTACCATGCCCAGCTTTTAAGGATTTAAATAAAGGGAGACAAACTTGGTGATTAGCATTCTGAGCATGCCTGACGGGGAGCACACCAAGTGCTTATCTGATTTTCCCATTATGTACAAGAGCACACCTTTTAAAAAGGTTGAGATAGTACTGTTCATGTGTGCATCACCGCCAGATGGTGGAAATGGAAGCCCTAGAGTTAGCGCATGCAGATGTGTGCTGGCTTCTGATGATCAGATCAGATAGTCCCACCCAGAGGTCTCCCCTCACCTGCCCGGTGGTGCGCACCGAAGGAGGCCAAAGCAGGATGATCACAGGTTTGAGGACAGCCTGTCTCAAAATAAAAAACAAAGAAAGACTGGAGTTGTGGTTCAGTAGCCGAGTGCTCGCCTAACGAGCGAGGGCTCTGGGTTTGAGGCAGAATAGGAGGAAAGACAGGTACCAAAGAGACAAAATGGTTATTATACAATTGTACTTTTGAGAAAACTGCAGCTTCAGGACACAATCAGTTATTCGTGATTCCAATGCCCTTTTTCCCTTTCTAGGAATCTCAGCTCCAAGAATCCCCAAGTCTTAAAGGCACCGTGAACCTGTACCTTGAGCCTGTGCTTTTGACCTGTCAGTGAAGCCTACCGTGCTTAGGTACTGTAGATTCACGAGTCCCACAGACTCCTGCCTGTAAGGAAGCAGCGCCAGCAGCTGGACACTCCATCTCTAAATGTCAAACCCATGCAAACGCTTTCATTCTGACTTGGCCCTATGGATAACCTGACAGACCATGGAGGTAGCATCCTAGCTCCTCCATCCCGAGGACATTCCACAAAACAGTACACAGCCTCTCCTCTCCTTCCCTTCTCCCTTCTGAGTCCGTGTGTCTTTCATTTTGCCTAGTAGATCTACTTATGCCTCCAACTGACATACCCGAAAGCGCTTTTTGGTCCCGTGACAGGTAAAATCCCTAGTGATGAAAAAAAAGAAGAGAGAAAGAGGTCTTCCCAGCCTATAACCCCGAAACCTGCAACCTCAGCTGGTCTGTTCCTCCGCTGTACCGCACCTGTCACACCTCGAGGGCACCAGAAGAAAACAGCCCCAACGTGGGACTGATTTGGTACCTGAAGTTTACTCCAGGTAAATAGCTCGGGGCTGAGAGAGCATTTGTTCCAGTATACATCAGGTGTCAAAACGGGAGCCCTAAATCGTTTGTTGCTATTGTGTCACACTTGGCCAACATGCAATTCTTCCTTTTTAAAAATTGAATTAGTGATCATGGCAGATTTTGAGACAGAATTTGGCTAAATTGCCAAAGCTGGCCTCAGACTTGCAATCCTCCTGCCTCAGCATCCTGAGTAGCTGGGATTACAGGCATGCGCCGCCTCGCCCAGCAGTCACACAGCTCTGGATCTTAGCAAAGCTAAAGATAGACCCTTTTCTGCAAGCCCATAACTTTGCTCATTTTGGCAGAATTACCTTCGTGTCTCCACAGTGCTGCTTCCCAGGACGTAAAAGTTCACAGCGTGAGTGCTGGCCCCTGCATCAGGTCCTACTGGAAGGGAAGGACTTGATGTGCTTGTACTTTTATGTACGTTTGTTCCACGGAAGAGCTCGGGTTTTGTCCTCCTTTTCCGAACCTTGGCAGGGCGTCTTCATTCCCTTACAAGGTAAGTGAAAAGCAAGACTCTGCACCGGGCTGTTCATGAACCTTGGTGAGAGCCAGGAAATGTGCACGGTGCACGTTCCAGGAGGCAGCTGCGAATCCTGGGGACGCCCTGCCAGTTCACAGACACGGGAAACGAAGCTGCACCCTCGGTCTGTGCTCCCCGTGTGCTTAGCAACGAACAGGAGAGTGAGTAATTGGGGAGGGAGAAAAGGCGCCGCCGACTTCATTCGTTTCGCTCAGGTATTAACAGCCTCTGAAATAAGAACACATGCCAAGGATGTCCTACGAATTACAGAAAGACTCATGGAGCGAGATGTCGAGGGTCATCACACCAAGAAACTACAGCAATCCCTGAGGTGTAGAACTTCTGTGTGGAACACAAAGTCCTCTTCTTCCTCTGGACAGATTTACATGAAAGGAAGAATGAAGTACAAGTCCTTTTAACAATAATGAAATGTTCTTGAGTCCAAACAGAGGTTCCTTGCCAGATGCTCATGAATTCTTAACTGATAATGCAATGCAAAGCCTAAGGTCAACTCACTATATGTACACGGACACCCGATTTCATATGAGGGCGAATTCTGTAACCACAAGCAACCTCAATGCCCGTGCCAGAGTGACTGAGCCTCGTCCATCTCAACTTGGTGAGAAACAGCTGAAAACTGCCTTCACCAAAGAACAAATCACAGTACTTGACCACAGTACAGTTCTTCTAAGTGAAACTCATCTCTTGTGTACTTTTGTTCTTCTGTGTTTATTCCATTCCTCCAAATTCCCAGTGGGTTTATTTTATCCATGGGTCAAAAACTATGTAGAAAGAATTGTTTCTTATAACAGACACTGGTCATTAAAGAATTATGGTAATTATGTATATCCCCTTCTTTTTAGACAAGGTTTTGCTGTGTAGCTCAGGCTGGCCTCAAACTCAAGATCTTCCTGCCTCAGCCTCTCAAGTACTGGGATTACAAGCCAACACATGTATGGCTTTTAAAAAGCCAACTATCTGCTTGTTTCTCTCTCTCTCCTCTCTCTCTCTCTCTCTCTTTCTCTCTCTCTCCCTTTTTCTCTCTCACTCTCATTTTCGTTCTCCCTCCCTTCCTCCCTCCTTCCTTCCACTGTGTTATGATAGAACAAAAGACCCTTTCTAGATATTAGTACTTTGATATTGGACACTCCAGCCTCCAGAGCTATGGGTCAATAAACATCACCTATCCACAGATCAAAAGGCAGCTGGGCGTGGCGGTACATCCCCATAGTCGCTTTTACTTGGAAGGCTGAGGCAGAAGAGTTGCAAGTTTAAGGTCAGCCTGGGCAATTTCATGAGATGCTGTCTCAAAATAAAAGAACAAATTTAAAAATACCTAGGATGTAACTCAGTGGTAGAGTAACCCTGGATTCACTCACCAGTATTGCCAAAATCAAAGAAAAAATTATTGTCCATTCCTTAACTTAAAAATACTTTAGGTTTTCCAACAATGTTGAACACTACATTGAATTAATATATTTATTCTTAATTCCTTTTTTAAGGAGCAACTAATAAGTTAATTGATTCCATTTTTGAGAGGGCAAGCAAAAGACTGAGCAATTTTTGTTTCTATAATGGCAAAGTTGATATGTACTGAGGTGTACAAGATCTTACCAAGCCACTAGTAGTTAGCTGCTCTGAAACTTTAGGGTGTTAAGACACCAGTTGTCCATATATACTCTAGTGTATTGATTACCATTTAATGTGGACTTTATGAGAATGCCCAACCAGTGTAGGCTTCTTAGGCAGAAGCCAGCAAGGCAGCAAGTAGCAAAGAAGTAAAGCAGCAAACCACAAACAACAACAGCAGCCTCTTTCTGTGCCTTATATTGGACCCAGGCTGCTTGCCCAGGCAGAGAGCACTCACACCCAGGGTGGAATGCCCCTAATCCCAGAATCTCATCCTGAGTCAAGCCAAGCATCACACCCTTAAGCCCAGTATCACGCACAAGGCTTGGGGGGGACATCTAGATACAAGCCATCACAGCCTTTTTCTAAACTACATAACTGTAGAAAGGACACCAAATCCTAGAAATCAAAGTCTTCTCATCTACAGGCCACAGAGAACCCAGTGCAGCTCCTGTCCCCATAGCCCCCTTGGAAGACAAAATGGTACAGTCCAGGAACCTTCTCTGCGTGCACTCTGCTATCAGATTCAGTACATTGGCTTTTACCAAATTCCTTGGAAAATAAACAGAAAGCAGAATCTATTTCTCACAAATCCCCTACAGATGTTTAAATTATTGAAACGCATTTCAAGTTTTGCAAATCAGGTCTATGATTTTAAATCATAGATCACAACATAAAACACTGAAGGAGCATAATTTTAAAAAATTAATAATATAAATGTACCAAACAAGATGATGCATGAAACCATTTCCCAAACTCTGTGTTATTGCACAGGCCCTTTTGCTCTTCATATTAGAATATCATTCTGCTGTCTTCTAAGTTCCTTATTTTTTTTTATTTTTTATTTTTTTTGCAGTACTGGGGATCAAACTCAGGACCCTGTGCTTGCTAGGCAAGCGCTTATTCCACTGAGCTATATCCCCAGCCCCGACTTCTAAGTTCCTTATAATTCCTCAGCTACTAAGGTGACACAAAATATGCAGCTAACTGAGACCAAGTCTTTTCTAGATTGAATAGTCTAGGAATTCATTGACATTCTTCATTTGCTTTGCACGTGAGAATGGGAATATGAAAAATCTGTGTTTTTCTAAAAGCTGCTTTGACTGGCATCAGATAAGGAAGAGAAACTAAGAACTATTTCTGCAGGTGGCCACATGAAGCCCGCTGAGGCAGAACAGCATGTGAGCACTAACCACTATTTCTGGCCCTGCAGAAGGGCCACAGAGGCCTGGTAGGAGAATAATCTCTAGGCATATGACAAGTAATTTAGTACTTGTCTCCTCTTATTTTAGAAAAGAAATTTACTGATAACCTTAGTTTTTTTCTCTGAAGTGTCTAGACAGAACCAAGAGAAACTCTGAAATTGGAAATAAATATGCACTTCTTTGTAAGAAAAATTAAAAAAACAACCTTATGCCCTGACAAGGAGTAGGTCTGGTGCTGGTGAGCAGGCTTCTGCACTATTGCACTCATGTGTGTATGAGTGTGTGGGAAAGTACTCGGGCTGGAGCCTAGAGCGTTAGCATTGAGTTACATCTTAAGCCTTTAAAAATTTTTTTCAGAAAGGATATCATCAAGTCAATAAACTTCCCAGGCTAGACTTGGACTTGGGACCCTCCTACCGCAGCCTCCCAGAGGGCTAGGTTACAGGTGTGCCCCACCATGCCCAGTTCTTGGCATTTTTGAGTCCTTCCTATAAACATGGCCAGTGAATGTGAGCCAGCCAATCTGTGCTCAGTAGCGCTGCTGAGGAAGACTGACACGCAAAATTTGGGGGTTGTACAAGGACTTAGCCTCAGTCCCTAGGCATCAGGTAGTCACTGAACACACAGTACGCAAAGACCAACAGGGCCTCCTTCCTGAAATCTCCTGTGATTTGCAATGGCTCGCCATGAGGTGAGTTGTCTCACAATAACATTTATAATTAAAGGTACTCATCATGTCTCCTTTTGACTTTTACACTTTTATTCCCTTTTTTAAAAAATCTAAGTTGAACAAAGATACCATCTAAGCCAAGTGTGGTGGCCCATATCCATAATCCCAGTACTCATGGAAGCTGAGGAAGGATTGCAAATTTGAGCCCAGCCTAGGCAATTTAGCAATTTAGCGAGACCCTGTCTCTCGAATAAAAATTTTAAAAAGGGTGAGGGATACAGCTCAGTGTGGAAGCTCTAAACTCAACCCCTAGTATGACCAAAAAAGAAAAAAACAAGGTCCCACCTACGACTTACTCAAATGTAGACTTCATTTGCACATTGTAACTCAAGTGACTCCTCTCAGCCCAGTTCCCACGACTGCTCTAGATAAAAAAGCACAGCTAAGGTGGATGGAAATTGGAAACCATGCTGAACACTTCGGTTTTCTAGTTGCTCCTTTAGGGCTCAGAGCCCAGAACAATCTGAAAAATAGAACACAAATACTAATATTTACCACAGTGTCAAGTGGCACAAGTAGCTCTTATTCCAAGGATGAATTAATTCTCCATTATTTAATTTTGTTACTTAGAAATATTAGTTAGATAAAACACAAAGATGGAAAGCTGCAAACATTCATCACATTTACTAAGTGAAATTATGGTCACACTGCTGAAGAATGAACTATGTTAGGGGAAGTGGAGGGGGTGAATATAAACTATTTCTTGCCATGTGGGATTCCAGGACCCCACAGGGAAGGGGCCACGGAAGCACCAGAGATGGAAAACCAAGTCGTACAAGCTCTGGCCATTCCTGGTGCACCTCTGTATCCACAGGACACAGCACAGGCAAGCACTCGTACGGAAGGGATAGCTGACTGGATACGCGAGGGCAGCAGGAGAACACAGCAGTGCTTCCTCGGCCTTGTCCCCTCTTCCTGTTAGCAACAGAGCAGCAGAAAGCAAAGCAGCAACAGGAACAGAGCTGTGGGGAAAGAGATAAACGATGTAGCACCTTCCCCAGCCTTGTCAGTTCGGGCAGCGCTGCCCCTTCGCTCTCATTTCCACTCCTACGTCACACCTCACCGCCCCTGCAAAGACCAGTGCTGCACCTCTCCCGCCTACACCTGGAGCCAGCGGAAGGAACAAACCCTTAGTCAGGGCTGCAGAGCAAAAGGTGTACATAGCGTCAAGGTTTTACAACCTTCAAAAGCAAAAGCCTCTTTTCCATGACCTTTGTGTCTCTGCCCATTACTTTTTTTTTCTTTTGTCAGTTTGAGACAGGGTCTCACTCTGCATCTCAGGCTGGCCTTGAGCTCACTTTGTAGCCCAGGCTGGCCTTGAACTTGCAGTGATCCTCCTGCCTCAGCCTCCCCAGTGCTGGGATTACAGGTGTGCTCCACCACTTCTAACAAAGCAGTGCTTACCCCCATTGCAAGTGTTACTATCTGCCTGAATGCCTCTTATAGGTTTGGTAGTGCAGATGCGGTAAAAAATGCTTTGGCACACTCCAGTTTGTGTGTTTCCAATACTGCAGTGTGTTTCCATATTTTCACCAGTCCATGAAAGTCCATTCTTAGCTGGGCCTGGTGGTGTATGTCTGTAATTGCACCACCGTGAGAGGCTGAGGCAGTGGAATTGTAAGTCCAAGCACAGCCCAGGAAACTTACTGACTTAGCAAGATCTTGTCTCAAAATAATAATAATAATAATAATAATAATAATAATAAAGTTTTGGCGTGCTGCACAGTGTGAAGGTCCTGTGTTTGATCTGTAGTACTACAAAAAAAGTCTATTCTTCATAAGGCAATTTACAACCCTCCATGCATTTATTTTTGTATAATTAATAACAACATACTGTGTACTTTAACACTGCCACGAATAAATGTTAAATATTCTAACTTCATATATACAAGAAGATGTGAAGTGATACACATGATAAATAGCTTGATTTAACCATTCCACAGCCTATACGTATCTCAAAACGTCATTTGTACACTGTGAATTTCACTTGTACAAGTTAATTGGGTACAATTTAACTTGTCCTTGTGTTCTTTCTTTTGTCCTTTCCCCACAACATCCATTTCTCATTTGAACATTTTCTTCCCATTTTCCAATATCTATTATACATTTTGATCCTTATTTATATTTTTGGTTTCTCACATCAGATAAACTGTATGATATTTGAACATGTGTGTCTTACTTATGAAGTCTTTGCCTACACCTACATTTTGAAGAATATGGTCTCAAAGTACATCCATTTAGGTAGAAGTGTCTCAGGCTTATCCTTCATGTCAGAGTAGTACTCCACTGTTTAAAAAGTATTCTTTATCCATCCATCAGTTGATGGATATTTTGGCTGTTTCTGAGATTTAGCTATGACAAACTGTGCTGCTACAAATATGAATGCGAATAAATTGCTGTACTGTGATGCTCTTAATTCTTTAGGAAGATATCAGGAAGGGGAATATCTGGGTCAAATGGAACATTTAATTTTCATTTTTTGAGGACTCTCCGCACTAATTTCCACATTGGTTGACCAGTCTACACTCCCACCAACAGTGGAGTAGGGTTCCTTGTTCCCTACAGCCTCACCAGGATTTGTTATTAGTTGATTTCTTGATAACAGCCATTCTTTCTGGGATCAGATGGAATCTCAGTGTTGCTTTCATTTGCATCTTTCAAACGACAAGTGATGTTGAACATTTTTCATGTATTTATTTGCCATTTCTACTTTTTTAGCTGAGAAATGTCTATTTCAGAGGCCCATTTTTTCAATTGGATCATTAAATTCAAGGAGTCTGATTTCTTTGAGTTCTTTATATATTCTAGATATTAGTCCTCTGTCTGTGGAACAGCTGCCAAAAGTTGTATCCCATACTGAGGGTTGTCTCTTCACTCTGATTGTGGTTTCTTATGCTGTGCAACAACTTTTTAATAAGATGAGAGATCCCAGTCATTGACTCTTTGTGATAGTTTCTGTGCAACTGGGGTTTTGTTCACAAAGTCTTTGCCTCCACCTGCATCTTCAAGAGTTTTACCTAACCTACCATCCAGCAAATTTAGTGTTTCTGTTTTAATATTTAGATCTTTAATCCATTTATATTTTAATTTAATGCATGGTGAAAGATATTGGTCTAGTTTTCATCTTTGGCACGTGGAAAGCCAGTTTTTCTAGCACCATTTATTAAAGAAGTCATCTTTCTTCCAGTGAAGGTGTTTGGCCCCTTTGCCAAAGATAAGGTGGCTGTGTGTCTGGATTTGTTTCTTTATCTTCTAATCTGTTCCCTGATCCTTGGGTTAATTTTTTTGCTAGTACCATACTGTTCTTATTACAGTACCTTTGGGTCACAGATAAAATTAAAGAAGAAATTGATAGTTTCTACAATTAAATAACAATGCCAGTACAACATACTGGAATTTAGGAGGCACAATGAAAGCAGTCCTAAGAGGGAAATTTATAGCTGTGAATTAGCATATCAGAAAAACAAAGCAAGCAACCTAATATAGAACCTTCTAGAAAAGGAAGAGCAAGTTAAGCCCAAAGCTCACACAAGGGAGGAGATTATAAAGACAGAGCAGAAATTAATGCAATCAAGACAAAGAAAGCACACAAAGAATTAATGAATGGAAGAGGTGGTTCTTTGAAATATTAAATAAAATTAGTAAACCCCTATCCAATATTATCCAAAAAAGGAAAGAAAAGATGCAAATCCATACAGCTAGGAATGAAAACAGTGAAATCACAACAAATCTTGCTGAAATATAGAAGATCATCAATACTGACTTCAACAATCTGTATTCTAACAAGACAGAAGACACAGAGGAAATGGACAGATTCCTAGATACATATGAATCACCAAAGCTGAATCAAGAAAATATAAAAATTCAAAATAAATTAGTATGTCTGAAATTGAAAATGTAATTAAAAACCTACTAATAAAAAAAAGCCCTGGCCCTGACAGATTTACTGCTGAATTCTTCAAGAAATTTAGAGAAGACCTAATGCTGCAACTACTCAAACTCTTTCATGAAAATGAAAAGCAAGCAAAACTCTCAAATTCATTTCTAGAACAAGCATTACCCTGATACCAAAACCAGAAAAGGATCCAGCCAAAAAGAGAACTACAGGCCAATCTCCCTAATGAACATAGAGGTAAAAAATCTTCAGTAAGATACTGGCAAATAGAATGCACCAAATCATTAAAAGATTATGACCATGTAGGAGTCATCCCAGAGATCAGGAATGTTGAACATATGCAAATCAATAAATGTAATACACCATTTCAACAGTGTCAAGGACAAAACCACAATCATCTCAATAGATGCAGAAAGAGCATTTGACAAAGCCCAATCCCCTTGTATGATTTAAAAAAAAAACTCTGCAGGAAATTGGAATAGAACACTGTTATCTCAATCTGATAAAGGCTATCTTGACAAACCATCAGCCAACATCATACTAAATGGTCAAAAACTGAAAGCTTTCACTCTAAAATCAGAAACAAGACGAGGATGCCCACTGTCACCACTCCTGTTTAATATATTTCTGGAAACACTAGCCAGAGCAATTATACAAGAGAAAGAAATAAAAGGAATAAACATAGGAGAGGAAAAAGTTAAATTATCATTGTGAATGATATGATATTCTACATAGAAGACCCCAAAAACTCTACCAAAAGACATCTAGACTTAATAACCAAATTCAATAGCGTAGCTGGACACAAAGTCAACACTCAAAAATCAATAGCATTCCTGTACACAAATCACAAATCCACTGAGAGGGAAATTAGGGAACCAACACTTCCCACAACAGCATCCAAAAAAAAAAAAATCTGGGAATCAATATGACAAAGGAAGTAAAAGACCTCTGTACTGACAAATATAGGACTCTAAGAAAAGAATATTGAAGAGGATATCAGATGTTCGCAGAAAGAAGCAATATAGTGAAAATGGCCATACTTCCAAAATTATTATACAGATTTAATGCAATTCCAATAAAATTCTAACAGCATACCTCATAGAATTAGGGAGAAAAAATCCTAAAATTCATTTGGAACCAGAAGAGATCTAGAATAGCAAAAGCAAATTTGGGCAATAAAAGCAAGGCAAGGGGCATCACAGTCCCTGACTGGAAATTATGCTACCCTCCACGTTTCCAAGAGTGAAATATGAATGTCAATAGACTCTTACTGTGACCGTTTCATTACACCCCTACACTCTTCCAGTAAAGAAATTCTTGAGGGTTACAAATACAAATAGTAAGCCAAATTCTCATCCCATAGAAGCACGGGTATCATCAGGTCATAATTATTTAGCATTTTAATGTTTTAGTTCTGGGATATGTATGTGTTCCTTCTACAGAACACTTGGGGGTCTTTGGCCACACTGTATTGAGCTCTATGGAGTCTTACCATAATTTCACAAAGAAAGACCCACACAGCCTTTATCCTCAAATGTAGAAATTTAACACTTGATTTTTCATTTCATAAGTCTTGAGACCCAGGCATGGTAGCACACATCTGTAATCCCTGCACTCTGGAGGATCGTTTAAAGTTTGAGATCAGCCTGGGCTACAAAGTGAGCTCAAGGCCAGCCTGAACTGCATAGTGAGACCCTGCCTCAAAAACACCAAAAAAAAAAAAAACACAACAACAACAACAACAAACGTAAGTCTTGAGAATATAGATGGCTAAGCTTAACCAAATGTGTACATTTCAGAAAACAATACCCTAAAAAATGAAGATACAGAGCACTGTTGACAATTTGGAAGTTTCTTCCTTTCCAGTACAGCCCCTTCTAGCAAGCAACCACTATGTGTCTAACTCTGTGGATTAGTTTTCCTTGTTCTTTTTCATTGGTTTGCTTTTGAGGTAAAGCCTCAAAGAAAGTAGTCCAGACTGGCCTTGAACTTATAATCCTCCTGCCTCAGCCTCTTGAATGCTGGAGTTTCAGGTATGCACCACCAGGCCCAGCTCATTTTGTTATTCTTAAACTTCACATAAATTGAATTGTGCAGTATGCTCTCTTTTGTGGCATAATTCTTTCATTCAGTTTAAGAGCTTTGGGATTGAGACAGATTGCTGGAAGAATTAGTGGTAGTCCCTCTTTTAAACTGTTGAACAGTATTCCATTACACGAGTGTACCAAAATGTACACTGTACATTATTCACAAAGAAGCTGGTAGTTGGGTCCATGATGATGTTTCAGTGTCAAAAAATGAAATAATTCCTGTTCATTCCAATCTACGACCCACACTTTGGCTTCTGCATGTAGAGTTCAGTCTGAGTTTTAACCCTTCTATTCTCAAATAGATCAAAAATGAACCTTGGAAATAATAGGAATCACTTGAGTTTAAGCACCCCCCCCAAAAGCACCAGAAGCAAGAGATAGGATGTATTAGGAGATGAATCTTCAACGTGAGCCAAAATTACCCTGAGCCTTGGTACTGCTCCAAGGTTGTGAAGAGAGTGAGTTAAGTATGCGTCTAGCCCCTCACTGTTTTCCTCATATCTCTTCCAGCTCTTTTGATCACTGCTTAGAAATCCTTTGCAGGGCAGGTGAACATATCTGTAATACCACCCCATGGGAGACTGAGGCAGGAGGGTCACCAAGAGCACAATCCCAGGCTGGGCTACATATTGAGTTCCAGGCCAGCCTGAACTACATAGTATGACCTTATCCCAAACAAACAATATGGGAAAATCCTTGTTCTCTGCACAGAATATCAAGGTTTTTAGTTACTGAACAAAACCTTGCTAGTACTCAAAAGATGACTCTAGTTTCAACTAGGATGGCAGTGAAGGCAAAGGTATATATAAAATAGTATTTTAAGTCTCTTTCTTTGGATCATATAAAATACACATCAAAAAAGCAGGAAGGAAGATTGGAGGAAATGATGCCATTTATTATGACTTCTCATCAAGACTTCACTGTTTTCACAGGGATAGAATACTCTGAATAGGTCCCACAGTTTCCTTTAGTTAATTGTAATTACTCCCACCATGGTGCTTATGACTTATTTAGAGAAAAAATGAAGCTAATCTGGAAATAAATTAGATCAAATCTAGTTTGATCCAATTAGTTAGGTGCCCACAGAAAACAATTCCAAATGAGAAGCATGGATCACTCTATTAAAAAAGAAAAAAGAATAACTGAAAATTACACAGAGATTACAAACACGCATTGCAAATATTGTGGTGAATAACAGTTTTTAGAGATTTTTGAGCAAGTCACTATTTTGAAGTTCACATCTTTGACAGTTTTATATGTAGAATATTTTCAAATGGGACATTCTAGTCCTATGCCCTGCCTCTCACTTGGAAAGTGGGATTCATTTACTGCTGAGAATTACTTGAATTTCAAGTCCTCTCAGTACAATTTCCCCAGTGCAGCCCATAAATTATTCTTTCAGAGCAGTAACTCCCAAATACAGCTCCATTTCTAATTGGCTAGAAAAAACAACAGAGCTCAGGGATGTAAGTAAGGTGGACATGCACATACGACAGCAAGCAAACTTACAATAGTATACAGAAAGTGCAGTGTAGTTTGGAAGCACAAGGATACACACTGGACACAACTTAAACACAGGCAACCTCCATGCCAGGAGTGAATCTACTGTAATTCAAAAAGAACTAAATTAAGATCTTTATATCAGAATTTTTACATTGGAGAAAAAATTACGGGGGCCATAAATAACTTAAGCACTGATGTTATTAAGTAGAACCCAGTAATCAGTGAATGAACTCCAAACTACTACTGTAAACTTCTGGATTTATATTACTAGAGCGACTTTTATTAAAGAAACACAGTTTTCTCCTTACAAAAAACTAGAAAGTACAGGGCATGGTGGCTCACACCCGTAATCCCAGCACTCAGGAGGCTGAGGCAAGAGGATCATCGCAAGTCCGAGACCAGCCTGGTCAAAGTGAGCTCAAGGCCAGCCTACACCTCATAGCGGGACTCTGTCTCCAAAAGACCAACAAAAAGAAAAATAAAAAACCTAGAAAGCAAGAACAATAGCTTGTCTTACATAAGATTTTGATTTAAGTGCTGTGCACAATTGTTACCAAACTTGATGGTGCTGGGGATAAAGTGATGTTATTTTTTAACTGTTCTAACATTTTAAACCATGTGAACTTTTTATACGAATGTCAAGTACTGCTGTATGTCCTTCACTCACTTAAACAGTACTGTGTTTTATAATCAAAATTTTATATATATGTATTTTAATATGAGCACATAATCACTGAGATTTTTCTCAGTCCTTCCTAGAATATGCTCATTACAACCAGATATTCACGTTGGGATAAAACCAAGGGTGCCTTCATCATAGCTTTTGCTTCTTGCCACACATCTGCCCGGGAGCCACAGTTTGTGACTGTCGATCTTTCTTGGGTACACGCTGCCTGGAATTTCCAGGGAGAAAGCACACGGTGTGCTCTCAGGTGGGGAAGTGAGCCCCCTCCCCGGCACAGCCAGCCCCATGTCATGAGTCACCATCGTGCTCATGAAGATAAGAGCACAAACCATTTCATCATCCACTGAAACAAAATGGACACTGTTCCATTATGCTCTGCTCTGTAATGAAAGTTCTAGGAAGTGAGTGTAACATGAAATCATTCCTTCCACCTCAGCAGACAGATGGATAGAGGCATTCCAGTTTGTTTCCAGCCTTTTGTCTTTGGAGCATTTTTGGCATTTCCTTCAGGAAACTGGAGGTTGTGACCTAAGGTTTCCTTAGTGAATACATTTCTGTTTCCCACAGTTAACCTTACCCAGAAATGACATCTACCCTGTTAGGTGAGGTTTATCTCCATGTCCCAACTGTGTCCTGTGCACACTCAACGACTCTTGGAAGCACGAAAATCCCGAAAATAACAATAAGACTAAAGAACCAAACACATCAAAATACTTTTGACTCAATCCCCCAAAAGATGACAATAATACCAGGAGTTACCTAATACTGTAGTTCTGCAAAGTACCCATTTTCATTTTATAGTGGGAGAAATTAATCACCAAGAATGCTAACGCTGTCCAACACAATGAATCGTTTCCAAATTAATGGTCCTATTCTACCCGGTCTGAATTCTAGTTTGCTACTTCATGTATATTGTATATTCCTATATTTAGAAGACAGATTGAAAAAACCCCAACAGTACACTAAAAAATGTAAAGCATTTAATACTATCTCATACCTGTGGTCCTACTTGTCCAGCATGTTGGTGGATGTCCCAGAATGTACACTTTTATTGTGTCTGAATTCATCACTGTGTGTCATAATTTCAATGAGACTTTCAACCACATTATTCATCCCTTAGAAATCTGTGTTTTAAAACAGAATTATTGTATTTTACTTAGCTTGCCTTGAGTGCAATACATTTACTTGCCACTGTGGTATTTAGAAGATTAGTGGTTTTTTTATCTCATTCATTTTCACTATTCAATGTTAACTTATTCAAGTTTCTCTTCCTGAAAAAGACCACTTTCTAAACAAAGCACAATTTTTTTCACACCCTACTTCATCAAGGTGAAATCCTTTAAAAAATAACATAAATTTTTCCTTAACTTCGATTCCAAAGAACAACAATCGGAGAAAATCTCAATCATGATTTTTAAAAATGCTCTTCACAAGGGGATCTTTAAAAAAAATCAGTTTATTAATGTTTAAAAGTTGATAAAGCTATGTGCAAAATGATCCACAAAAGTCAGAAACCTATTAAATACTATTTTTTTAAAAAAACAAGACATTTCTTGGTTTAATTGCACTGAAAACCATACTAAAAAGGCAGTAACATATTTTATTCTTTGTAACATTTATACACACCTTCTATTTAATGAACAGTTGTACTGAAAAATATTCCACTGTTTCCTATCAGTTAAAGTAATGCTTTTAAGGGCCAAGAGACTGGTATTTTCTTAACAAATACACATTCAGTGGTGTTAACACAAGTTAGAAAAAATCCAATGAACGACCTTTGCTGGAACAAATACATTCAAAAATCATAGAAGTTACTTTTAATACAACCAAATACAACCATTCTGTTGGTTGAAATGAATTACACAACACTCTGAAATACACATCAACAAAGTGCCAGAAACAGATGTTGCGTCTGTTAGACAGTCACGAAGAAACCTCTCCTGGTTCACAGAAGTTCACTCCCAGTCAGTTTCCCCTTCTTCTGTCTGTTGCTCCTATGACACTAAAGGTCCTGGCTGTCACCATTTAGATAAGGCGGACTTCCTTAGGCCGATTACAGCCACAATTGATATGACACTGCAACACATTTCATTGCAAAGACTTTTTTTAAAAATCAAAGTGACTTCAAGCAAATTCCAAAAAAGGAAAAAAAAAAACTAATCCAGTTTACATGGAAACTTTGGCCTCAGCAAGTGAAATTGCTTTCCCTCTCCCAACCACCTCCGTGTCTTCACAGCCTATCTGCTCAGCACAGCCTGCCTGCTGCAGGTGACCAAGAACAGCAAGCTGCAGTCGCTGCTCTGATGAATGCCAGGTGGTCCTCACACAAATTGAAAGGGTCTGGAGATGGGGTGAAGGGGGGGAGGGTGGGCACAGCAGAGGATCCCTTGGCAAGCAGAAGTGCACACACTCATGTGGGTTTGAAACTCAAGTGAAAGAAAACATCTTCTCCTCTATGGTCCAGACTGAGAGCCTTTCTCCTGGGGACCTTACTCTTGGGAGGAGGGGCTGAGTGAACCCTTTGGGAGCTTGACAATGCTAGACCTTTGGCTCAGTGCAAAATCAAAGCTCCAAAGGGAGAGGAAACAGGCTCCAGGCGGGGACCTGATCTCCACCCTTCCCAGTGCATTGTTCACAGGAACTAACTCTATGCACCAACTGCAGCACCACCAGGCTGTCTGCGCTCCCTGCTCCTTCCTCCAGCTCTCTGGATCCCCGAAGCTCCTTGCTGGCCTGACTTGAGGCCCAGGGCTTATTTCAAATGCTGGGGCGGCGGGTGGCCATGTAAGAGCACTTCCCGAAGATCGGCAGCTTCCAGCTTTAAGAAGAAGAGTTGACATTTCCAGAAGACATGATAGTCTCTGGGTTCTCCCCATCGTCCTTCTGGGGGTGGGAGGAGTTGTCCGATCTACTTCGGCTGAATTCCATGCCTGCGATGATGGGCCGCTTGATTTTGCCAGTGGAGTCCCCACTGGAACATTCAAAGCAGGACATGATCCTGATGAAGGCACGACGCATCTCCTTGTTGGTCAGAGTGTAGATGATAGGGTTGGTGCCCGAGTTAAGCACAGCCAACACCAGGAAGTACTCGGCTTTGTAGAGGATGCTGCAGGTCTTCACCTTGCAGCCCACATCCAGCAGGAGCAGGATGAAGAGAGGCGCCCAGCACGCGATGAAGACACTCAGGACGATGATCACCGTCTTCAGCAATGCCAGTGACTTCTCAGTGCTGCGGCTGTTCTTGGACATGTTCTTGCGGAAGGTGAGGCTGCGGCTGCGAGTCCTGACCAAGGAGTAGATCCTGCAGTACAGGATGACGATGGCGAGCAAGAGCAGAGTGAAGACCGTGGTGCAGAAGAGGATATAGTGTTTGTGGTAGAGCGGCAGCACGGTGGAGCAGCTGGGCAGCAAGCCGATGCAGTTCCAGCCCATGACGGGCAGGCCGCCCAGGATGAGCGAGATGACCCAGCAGGCGCTGATGAGCAGGAAGGAGCGGGAGCTGTTGCTCCCGTTGTGGAGCTTCATCTTCAGCATGGTGATATAACGCTCAATAGCAATGGCCAGAAGGCTGAACACGGAGGCAGACAGAGCCACAAACATACTTCCCTCCCGCAGAAACCACTGCCCAGGGGTGAGAGTGTAGGTGGTGGCCCCAGACAGCAGCAGGTTGGCTATGTAAGCCACGCCTGCCAACAGGTCTGAGAGGGCCAGGTTGCCTATAAAATAGTACATGGGTCGGTGGAACTTCTTGGTTTTCCAAATTGTCAGCAAGACAAAGATGTTCTCCAAAATGATGAAGCAGCAGAGGAGAATGAACACCACCGTGGTCAGTTTAATGCCACTCTCTTTGTCGAGGCTGATACTCAGCTTTCCCGTGTAGTTGTAATGCAAGACTATGATATCATAGTTGCCATAGTCTGAGACCCGACTGTGGGCAGTCTGGACGGGCGGGGGGCTGGTGGAACCCATAGTGCAGAGCTGGGCGCCCCAGGAACCAGGAGGATGCCGCTTCTCCAGACCAACGCTAGAGGGCAAGGTCCAAACTTGCCTTCAGGAGCTGGCTCAGTGAGAGAGATCCACGCTTTCTGCGCGGCTTTTCCTTCGCTGGAGAGGGCCTCAGAACCGGCAGCCTAAAGTCACAAAGAAGAGAGAGTTAGGGGGAAAAAGCCACCGCACACAGGGTTAATTCATTCTGGCTAAGGCACTGCTCCAATTTTGCCGTTTAGATAATGTTTTGAGGAGACTTGGGGAGAGCGCAAGAATTTTTCAAAATCAAATTATTTCTAGAAAAAGAGGGAGAAAGAACAAACAACAACAACAACAAATCACCCGGACTGAATTCCATCTGGATGAGAAGAAATCTCTTCCGGTAGTGGCGACCACTTGAATAGAAACGGAGTCCCGAGCAGCCTGCCCAGCACCAACCCCATTCCCTCTCTCTCCTTTCCCCACCCCCCTCCTCCCTGACGGCCAGGCTCTCAGAGACGTTCTGAAGTGGCCGCCAGCTCAGCTGTCCTCACCGCCAGCCCGAGGTCTCTACCCTGGAAAGACCCAACTGCGAAGTCCGAAAGCCAAAACGAACACCATCTCCGCCTACCGGCTACGCTCCCTGCTCACACACCAAGCGCCACCTCCTAATTGCCATGCAAGAAAATAGGTTTGCACGAAAACCTTTTGACAGCGTAATTTTCTGGGCTCTATTAATAACTCTGCAGGAGCAGGTGTGCTGGGGGTCCGAGGGCGCAGTGAGGTGTGGGCCGCCAGGCGCGCCCCAGCCTTGCGGTAAACAGGAAAGCTCAGCGCCTCCGAAAACCAACTGCCTATTCTTTCTTCTTCTTTTCTTCCCCCTGCAAGCTCAGTGCAACTCTATTTAAAGGTGTTAGTGAAAATCATTCATAAGAGAGTGCAGCGAACCCCAGAAGTTTCATACGTTAATTGAATGCCTACGAGTTTTTAGTTTAGCCAACACACACACACACACACACACACACACACACAGAAAAGTTATACCACAAACGGTAACAGTACATGCCCCCGCATTGCTAGCTTCAAGGACAAACCTACTCTGCAGAAACACACACAAACAACGTCTGCTGCATTGCTAAACTTGCCTGGACAGCTTTATTTACTGTCACTCTGCTAACTCGGTGCCACCTCTCCCAGAACTACAAATGGAAAGGAACAACACAGAACCAGACGGCAGAAGTGTCTTTTTAAGTTGTTCAAATGTTTCAGCGTAATGCCACTATTGGGTAAAAGGCAGAGGCGGGGAACCGCTGCCAGTCTCGGGGACGACTCTCCCGCCGCTCCGCTCCGTTTCCCCCTTCCCAACTCCACACCCAGTCCTTAGGCAACGCGAGTTTAAACGCGTCCCCTGTCCCCGAGCTCTCCGTCTACAGGAGAGATTTCCAAAAACAAGCGTCTGACGAAAAGGCAGCTCCCACTCCCTGCCCGGCCAGTGGGCTCCGCCGCTGCGGACGAGCCGTCCAAACTCCGTGCACGACGACTGCCCCAAGAACAAGCCCATCCGGCCACGCTCCAGGGGCTCCCAGACCGGCGTATTTTCCAGCCCCCCTGAGATGGCTGTTCGCAAAGTTTTTGTTTGTTCTGGTTTAAAAATCCGTTTTTGACACCCAGGACGTCCGCTCCCGCGCCCCGCGCCCCTACCTCGCTCCGGGGGGCGCAGCTGCAGCCGCGCGCGGGGAGCTCCGGGTCCGCGCCTCGCGCTCTGCATCCTGCTGCTGCCCACGGACTGCGCCGCGCTCGGCAGGTGCTGGGGCCGGGTCCCCCGCTCGGCGATGCGCTCTAGGCGTCCGCCCGGCTCCCGCCGCGCGTCTGCGAGCCGAGGGCGAGCGCGCCGCGGGCGGCCGCCGGGAAGCTCAGGAGGGGATCGGCCGGCCTGCTCGCCCTGCAGCCCCGCGGCTCTGCGCCAGACGCGCTCCTGGAAAGATGTGGGGCAGCGGCAGGAAAAATAACTAGCAAGAAAGCGAACTCCTCCTCCGCGGCCGCGGGCTGGGGGCGGGGCGGGCGGGGCGGGGCCTGAGCCCCCAAGTTCTAATTGTGAAGCGCGGCCCTGGCCAGCTCGCCCGGCTCCCGGCGCCGGACGGCGGACGGGGAGCCCCGGGCCTGCGAGACGGCAGGCGGGAGCCTCCGAAAAGTTTTCTCCGGAACGCCGCAGGGGCCGCACACGGCGCGGCGTCTGGGGCGCACCTCCCGACCCCAGCGCGCCGGACCGCAGCCGCCGACCGGGACCGCGCGGGGACTGCGGGGCCGAGAAGGGGCGGCGAGGGCGCGGAGCGGCCGGCGGCCGGGAGGGAGCGTGGGCAGCAGCGGGCTTTGCCTCCCGCCGCGGCGGAGCCCCGAAATCTGCGATCGGAAAGTGGCTTTTTCTGGCTCGCGATGAAAGGGGCCCGCGCGGGGACTTGGTATGGGGCAGGGGTTCCACACGAGCCAATGCGCCCAGTGTCCGGCGGCGTGGCCCAGCTTCTGGCCAGCGCTGAGGCCTTTGGGGAGGGGGACCCCTCCCGGCCCTGGGAGATGGGAAAAGCTTGGGCGGCGCAGGAATTTTACGAGCGCGAGAGCCGCGTGGCCCAGCACAAACCCCGAGGTTGGCCTGCGGCCGCCCGCCCTTCTTTTCTACTTAAGAGGCTGTTTAGGGCCCCACACCTCATGTTCACACCTTACCCGCCCTTCACTTTTGTTTAGAGACTATTTAAGAACGTGAAGCCCAGAGCTGACCTCCGACGGATTTGCCTATGCGGTGGGCACAGCACTCTTGCCCTGCCCTTTTCTACTGTTAAAATTAAGTTTCCACCCAGTCCTGGTCGCACTACCTTCCTTTCCAAGCCTGTGTGAGTTCAAAACTTCCTCCGCTGTGCAGACACACCCTGTACCTGAATGACTCAGAAGGGGGGTGAATGAATAAACAACAGACCCCTGGTTTCTGAGATTTTATGAGTTAGCAAAAAAAGGCTGACAGCTAATTCCTAGCCGCCCTCAAGGGCTCACCGACAGCGCTGCGCCTAACACACCTGCAGAGCAACAGTGCTCGCACACAGCAGTGCTCGTGTACATACAGCAGTACACGCATACAGCACTACGGGCACACAGAATGGAATAGGTAACAGTCCTCCAGGCTCTGGACTAGAGGAACCGACGGGGTCTAAGGAACTACTTCAAATGAGAGGGAAGGTAGCCAGGCGCAGTGGCTGACGCCTGTAACCCCAGGATCAGGGACTCCTTGCAAGTTTGAGGCCAACCTGGGCTACAAAGTTAGCTGGAGGCCAGCCTGAACTGCATAGTGAAACCCTGTCTCAAAAAGAGAAAGAGAGAGGGAGAGAGAGACAGAGAGAGACAGACAGAGAAAGGAAAGAGAGGTAGCAGCTGGAGCAGCTGGGTGCTGTGGCCTAGGCCTATGAATTCCAGCCCTGCTGAGACAGACAGGAGTACTGTGAGCTCAAGGCAGACCTGACCTACGTAAGAGACCCCGTATCTGGGAGGGAGGGAGGAAGGGAGAAAGAAAAGACAGTGCTGTGTCCCTCCAGCACAACCGAAGTGAGGAATTAGGGGCTTCCCTCTCCCCCTCGCACACTCATCTATGAGTCTTTTCAAGGGGAAAGAAATTACAGTGGAATATGCACCCGGTCAGCATCAAGCATGTGATGGATTAAGTTAACACCACCGCCCTTGGGTACAGGCAAGCATTGTCAGTGAGGGAAATGCCTCTCAGTGAGTAGCAGACTCATGTTCCAAAATTCAAGTCCTACAGGTAGATGCCTTGCCTCGCTCAAATGCTGCTCATCACTAGATTGCTGAGGAACTGCAGTGTGTGTCCCTGAAGAGAGGTAAAGTTCTGAACTTGTACTCATTTCTGACTGTCCATGTGTACACTGTATATACAAAAGGATGTTAGTGAGTGTCCTTTTAAACCACTTCGGTCCTGACTGCATGTACATATAGTGTATTCATAGATACAGGCAGAAAAACTTTTAAACTTCCCATTGCCTGCCTTTGACACATAATGGGAGGTTGTACTTCAAGTGTTTGTGTAGCAGATTCTAAGTGTTACACATGTCAACTCATTTAATGCTTATAGTTGGATCCCTTCAAGTTAAGTACTATTACAGTCCCAATTTTACAAGCAAGGCAACTGAGTCTCCGACATACTAAGCAAGTTGGTTAGTGTGGGATGTGACCGTAGACAGGCTGCAGACTCGTAACCACTACACCAAACCACCAAAATAAACCTCAAGCATGTCAAAGAATTACGTGGGGGAAATCAGTCCCTTCTTCTGTGAACACCAGTGATGAGAATAACATTCAGTGCGCATCTGATGTTTTAACGGGACTAACCCTAACCCGAATCCTAACCATATATATATATATATATATATATATATATATATAATGACAACTCGGGCAAAAGTGGCCAGAGGTAAAGCTGTTTCTGACAGTTCTAGGTCTCTTGTCCCCACACGCCTCTTGCCGCTTCTCAAGAGCCCCTAAGAGTTGCATCCTCAGATTATCTTCTGGCTGCTTTCCCAGTTGTTTCTCTATCACTGCCTGGAAGCCTAGTCTAAGGTTCCTACCTTATTTCTTACCACACTAAGGTTACATCATTCCTTTTGTTTTGTTTTGTTTTGTTTCACAGCGCTGGGGATTGAGCCCAGGTCCTTGGTGCTGAGCTACATCCCCATCTGTTATGGTTTGTGTCTGGATGTCCTCCCAAGTCCTCATGCAGTCATGGGGCAGGCTTCTAGAGCTTATGATTGATCCACAGTCAGATGCTGGAATTATGGATGTGACTGCTACATCCACCCTGGGGCGGATAGTCTGCATACAGTGCAAGGGAGAGAAAGAGGCTACTTGGCTCCTCTCCTCCCTTTTTGCTCTTGTTGCTTTTGCTGTTTTCCGCCACCATGAACGGTTGCCCTCTGCCATGTGCCACTCTGCCTTGGAGCCAGCCAAGTATGGACTGAAACCTCCACAAACTTTGAGATAAATAAACCTTTACTTCCTTAACTTTGGGTGTCAGGTATTTTGTCTAGGCAAAGAGAGAAGAGTAACCAAGACACCAGCCCTCTTTTATTTTGAGAAAACTTCTCTCCATACAGCTCAGTTGCCCAGGCTGCGCTCACTTTATGATTCTCCTGTCTCTGTCTCCCAGAGTCCTGGGATTACAGGCACCAGCCGCCACACGGGGCTAGCTTCACTATTCTTTATGTACATTTTAGTGTTTGTCCTTAAGAGCTGCCAGATAAAATACCATGTGATTTGGGGGGCAGGTAAAAAAAATTGCTAATCTCAATTCAAATTAACTGGGTAGACTTTTTATGTGCTAAATCTGGCAAATAAATTGCTTTCATCACTTCCCTCCACGATGTGCTCCCTGCTCCTGCTGGTCCTCAGCAAAGACCTTCCTCTTCCCTTACTCTTTTTTACAGGAAAATAACCAGCCTCCTGCGTCGTGGAGAAAACACCATGCCTACCTACCATGACTTCCCTCCTCCTGGAGCTCCAGCTTCAAGATAAGCTCACCCGCCGTTATCCCTGCCCCACCTGTGTTCAGCAGTAAAATGTTCAAAGACAAACTCTCTTGCCCATATGTCATGCTGCTTCTGCCAAACTTGCTCAGATTCAGAGCAACCTGTCAGTTGTCAAGACAGTCCTTGTCTTGAAATAAAACAAAAAAGGTTGAGGATGTAGCTCAAGCCTACAGTGCTGCTTGCCTAGCATGGGTAAGACCCTGGGTTTAGTTTAGTTTAGTTTATGTTTATTACTACATGTGCGCAGCACATCCTCATTACATTCCTGGGGGAGGTGGTACATGCGCGTAGCACATCTTAATTCTTATCATTTCCCCTTCTCCCTCCTGCTTCCTTCCTTGGGTTCAATTCCCATTATTACAGAAAAACAAAACAGAACAGAACAGAACAAATCCTATGCAGTGAAACGTGCATGACTGAGCCTTGGAACAAAAC
The DNA here is from genome assembly GCA_004027595.1 of Dinomys branickii. Taxonomy (NCBI): domain Eukaryota; kingdom Metazoa; phylum Chordata; class Mammalia; order Rodentia; family Dinomyidae; genus Dinomys; species Dinomys branickii. The sequence goes on along the minus strand of PVLD010002406.1, from coordinate 89,233 downwards.
AGACTAAGATTCAGCTTTAACATGCCCGGTTCCTAGCTCTGTATCTTTGGGTAATTTCTGATTCTAAAACTTTGCATGTCTAGCTTCTCTCACCCCACCCCGCTCTCTCTCTGAATGTTTTTAGAATCTTCTCATTTCCTTTGTGCTGCAGAATGATAGAATGACATACTTTGATCTTGTAAGTCTTTTGCAATTCTGAAAATTATCTGAAATTATTTTTTGATTACTTTAGTTGGCTTTTTGTGGTTGTTGACATCTTGTTTTGTTTTGTTTTGTTTTTGAGACAGGGTCTCAATGTGTAGCTCACTCTAGCCTGGAGCCCACTAGGTAGCCTGGGCTGGCCTCCAGCATGTGTGCCTCCTGCCTCAGCTTCCCCTGGGCTGGGATGACAAGTATGCGCCCCCACCCCTGCATAGTTTCCTTACATTTTAATTGTTGTTTTCTTCATCTTTGGGTTTTGTTTTCATCATTATTGTCGTTCTAGTGTCTGGGAATCCCTCATTTCTTGATCTCCTTTCTTTCAGTGGGGGCAGTATTGGAGCCCACACTGACAGCCTTTGTGCTGAACTGTATCCTTGGCCTGCTTTTCATTTTTTATTTTGAGATAGACTCTCACTGAGTCGCTAAATTGCCCAAACTGAGCTTGAATTTACAATTCCTGCCTCACCTTTCTGGAGTCCTGGGAGTCAAGGCTGCACTGCCACACCCCGTCTCCTTCAGTCTCTATTTATGCTTCCCGTCAATAGAATACAGGAGGTTCCTCATGCACGGAACATGGGAAATAAACTTCCCAAGCAGTTGGATGTGTACAAATGACTCTCTCTTGTCTTTAGTCCTGGTTCAGCTGGAAGTCATCTCCTTTAGAATTCGTAAAGCATTTTGCGGTCTTCCTGCAGCCAGTGTTGGCAAGAGCTCGGATGGCGTGACGACTTCCTGACCTCTGTTAAGCCATGACACCTTTCTTCTGTCCCTTCCACTTGCCTTTCTTCCAAAATAAAATCTGTACTCGCTCACCCATTCTCTTGCTTCTGCTTGACACTGGTGGCCTTTTATGACCAGAACAAGGGATTTCAGAATGAAGTGATGCTGATTTCGAGAGCAGATCACAAAAAAGTCTGTGATCTCTGCTGCTGTAACAAAATGCCTTAGAAGGGAGAGCTACAGACAACAAGAACTTATTACTTACAGTTTGGAAGGCTGGGAAGCACCAGATGGAGGCGCCAGCAGGTTCTTCAATAGGTGAAGGCTGTTCTCAGTTTCAAGTTGGCGCCTTGGTGCGGTGCCATCCTCTGCTGAAAGAGACAAACACTGTGTCCTCACATGGCAAAGGAAATGGCAGAGCCAGGCGGCTCACTAATCCCACCCTTATAAGGGCACTAATCCCAGGCTCCATGTCTCTCTCTTTTTAATTGCATGTCCCAGTGCCTCCTCCTCACCAGCCCTGCCTCTTCACAGTGTCACCTGAGCTGGGCCTGGTGGTTCATACCTATAATCTTGGCACTGTGGGAGGCTGAGGCAGGAAGATCACAAGTTCAGACCCATTCTGTGCAACTTAGTGATTTAGCCAGACACTCTCTCAAAATAAAAAAAAGAAATAGACCGAAGATGTAGTTCAGTATGAAAGCCCTGGGTTCATGCCCAGCACTGAAAAACAAAACAAAACAAAATCACTTAGAAGTTTAATTCCAGCATAAGTACTGTGAACAAACATGTTTAAACCACAGCAGTGACATAGGCAATCTATAGAAGTAAAGAAGAGAGAGGGGGGTGGCCGCGATGACACAGTTACATCAGCCCTAGCTGCTCTGGTCTCTTCAGGTACTAGAGAGAAGCCTTTGGAATCTCCCCAGCCCCAGCTCCAACTTGTGCGTGTTTCAGGGTCTGACCCCGACTTTATCTCACCAGCCTTAATCAGTCATTCAGCAAATGCTTCTAAGCACCTACACATAGTTAATTTCATAAACTCACTTTTGTTTTCTGAATGTTCCATTTTCTTTTTCTTTTTTTAGGTTTCTTAATCCTACCTTGTCTTGCTTTCCTCCAAGGCTGTTTTTGTGTGCCGGTCCCCGACTTTCATGTTAGCAGCTTAGCTTACATCACCAGTGTCACCTGGTAAGGTGCTGGGCACACCCAGAAGACTGTGGGGTGCAGTGTATCCGATCAGCGTTTATCTCCTGGAGGACAAGGCTGTGAGACGCTGTCACTGAGGCATCCCGACGGGATACCCCTGTTAGTGTCTTTGGGTCTTTTCTTCCAGAATATTCATTCACACAGAGAAAATCATCCTGTCCTCCCCAGAAGATGCAAAGCTGGTTGCAGCATTCAGAGAGAAGGCCAAAAGACGGAACTCACCATTCAGCCTGGGTTTGTTTTTTTTGTTCTGGGTTTTTTCGTGTGTGTGTGTGTGTGTGTGTGTGTGTGTGTGTGTGTGATCAAAACATATGGTGAATATTTATATAAAAATGTATCATAGTAAAAGACACATTGCCTTTAATTTCACTCAAAATAGTCCCCCTCGCTTCAAACACCCTTACCATCATTCTTACCGCTTTCTGAAGCGGTCCTCTCTCATGAGCAGTTGCGACTGCCTGCCTGTCCCAAACTGATTGAAAACCCTGTGCTTCTGTGGTCATTTTGAGTTCGGGGAAGAGCCTGAAGTCACAGGTGGCAGCTGCAGGGAATAAGGAAGAGGAGGATGGCGTGCTTTTCATGGGAATTGCTGTACCAAGAGTGATGTGTGGCTGAGCTTTGTCATGATGCATGATGAAGCTTTGCCTCCTTCTCAGGTGGTGTGTGGTTACTTTGCTCTCATTGCTGGGACAAAATACCTGACACCCAAAATTAAGGGTGTAAATGTTCATTTAGCTCAAAGTTTGTGGAGGTTTCAGTCCATACTTGGCTGGCTCCAAGGCAGGGTGGCACATGGCAGAGGGCAACCGTTCATGGTGGCAGAAAACAGCAAAGCAACAAGAGCAAAAAGGGAGGAGAGGAGGCGAGCAGCCTCTTTCCCTCCCTTACACTGTATGCAAACTACCCACCCCAAGTTGGATGTAACAGTCACACCCATAATTCCAGCATTGGACCGTGGATCTAGAAATCCCCCGAGACACAAACCATAATAGTGCTGTCACAGCCCTCTCAATGTTCAGAATTCAGCACTGTGGACTCACTTTGCTCAGTTCCATCGAGTCAGAAAGCACAATCAACATCCCCTCAATGCTGGATCTCGATTGACAGGCTCTTTTTCAGGCAGAGAAATGGGCAATTCCAATAAGAACTCTGACATCTGCTCTCAGGAGCGTAACCACAGATCTAAGTTTCATCTCCCATGATGATATTTCTTAAAAAGCTGAAATCTCAAGCAGCATGATCCACAACTCCAGTGCATTATTTGTGTTCATGATTTAAAACACATCTTCTGCCAGGCCTGAGTGGTACATATTTGTAATCCCATCATTTAGGAAGCTGAGACAGGAGGGTCTCCTCAAGTTTGAGGACAGCCTGAGCTACATAGTGAGTTCAAGTGCAACCTGAATTACATAGAGAGATACCGTTTCACAAAACAAAATTTAAAAACCACACCTCCTACCAACTGTTAGCTCTCACTGAACTGACTGTATCAAATAACTTGAAATTTGCCACACACACCATTGCTAGGGTGTGAAATACTGCTTCTCATACTGAAGATCCTTGCCTTCCGGTTGGAGGGCACCTGGCAGCCTCCATCATATTTTCTTTATCTCACCTGGTGCCCGTCCTCTTCAGCCTTCCATTTTAACCGTGGTATCCTGCAAAGCCCTTCACCTACACCCACACTTCTTCAGTCTGAGTTCACCTGGTTCCTTGGGGTTGGGACAGAGGCTGTTGGGGTAGAATTAGGGAAAGAGGATGAGTCGAACTTTTTCTTAAGTAGACTTCTTGGCGGTCTTGGGGTATTTTGTTGGTTTTGCTTTTTGCAGTTGTGTTTTGGTTTGGGGTCTGTTTTTCAGACCAGATGTTACTGTGTAGTCCTGGCTGGCCTTGAGTTTCCCACGTAAGGCAGGCTGGCCCTGAACTAGCGGTCCTCCTGCCTCAGCCACCCCCATGCTGCAGTTACAAGCTTGTAAGTATGGATGACCAAGCCTTACTGAGACTTTCTCTTTTCATTTTAACTTCCAGCCTTACTTTCAGAGGTGCCTGCACCCCACTCCAGTTTCTGGGTTTTCTGGAATTCTATCAAGCAGCTCAGCTTGTCTCCATGCCTCCCCCACTGTTGCCTCAGCTTGCAGTTTCTTAGTGGTACTAAGTAAATTAATGTTCATCAGCTATTATAGCTTCTGAAATTTTATGGCTGTCATCTCTTGATTTTCCTTCTTGTTTATGGAAAAAAATCACTCGACATCATCACTGAAGTAAAGAGAAAATGAAAGTGGCCATCTCACTGTCTCTGAGCAGAGGTCATTTCTACTTCCCCTTAACCCCTTGCCCTTTCTAAAGACACGGATGCCGGCCTGACTAGCACAGCCAGACACCTCGTGGCTCCTAAGCCTAAGGCTCACTGTGACCCCCCACTTCTGCCCCAGCCTCTTCAGTTTCGGTCTCCTCCTCTGACCTGGACAGCTTTTTCCCAGAATGCTTCACTGGATTCTTTTTCTATAGTACCTTTCATATCCAAACTCCAGCCATAGAAAGCAATCATAGCACCTGGGCTTTGTGCCAGGAACCGCACCAAAGAAGCACACTGTGCATAGCGAGTTGGTCCTCTGAGCAACTCAAGGGGATAGGCTTCATTAAACAACCTGTTTTGCATATGTAAAAACCAGGACACAGAAAGCATTGGTAACAAGCTCAAAGTCTCATAGCTTTTACTACTGGGCACACTGCCTCTCAAATTCCTGTAACTTTGACCTTCCTTCTTATTCATTTACACTTTCCTGGACTTTCCTGTTTCTCCTTAGGACTCCATCCATCACATACGTTTAGAAAGCTCTGACAGTACATCTCTAGTCCTACCTTTCTCCTGAGCTCCAAGCTCAATTTCCAAATACTTATGGGAAACTCCATTTGTGCATCCTGGAGGCATTTTGAGATCAAAGTATACAAAGTCAGCCAGGTGTGGTGGTGCACACCTGTAGTCCCAGCTATTTAGAGGCAGAGGCAGGAAGATCGCAAGCTCAAGGCCAGTATGGACAACTTAGTAAAAGGCTGTCACAAAATTAAAGAAAATTTTAAAGGGGTTGGGGATGTAGTTCCACAGCAGTGCACTTACCCAGCATGTATGGCAGCCTGGGTTCAACCCCCAGGATGGTAAGGAAAAAAGCCAAGGCTCAACCACACCATGTCATTTGCTCCACATTCCCTTCCTCAGAGAGAGAAGGAGAGGGAAGGGAAGGGAAGGGGGAGAGGAGACTAGCTCGTAGTCCAGACTGGCATCAAACTTCTGATCCTCCTGCCTCAGCCCTCACACTGCTGGCCCTGCAGCCTGTGCCACAGTGCCCAGGCTCTAGAGTCGCTTCCTTGCCAGCCCTTTGTCTTTATAACAGCTCCCCCCTACTGGTCTCTGCTCTAACCCCGCACATTGCCATCTGAGCTGCTTTTCTAGACACCTTCTGAAGAACAATCTCACGTACAGAACAAATACACCAGAACACACCAAAAGCCATAATGGTCCAAATCGTTGGCAATTAAGTACCAATGAGAAACCAAGGCAGAAAGAGTTTTGGACTTAGAGCGATAAAAATGGGCATTTGTCATTGGTGTAACTATTACTCAAATGTCCCTAAGAGTGGGATCTCTGTGTTTGTACAAAAAGACAAAAAATAAAGAAATAAATCAATGCATGTAAAGTATCATATGAAAAGGACTAAACACTGGGAATTAACACAGCGTGTTTTAGGGTTGCATTATTCCCCTGGGCAGTCAGTGTGGCCTGAGAGGGTGGCAACTGAGAAGCATCGCAGGGCTGTCTTCAGGCTCCCTGGGATAGCACCAGGCAGGCCTGAGAAGGCTCTACTCTTTGCAGAGAGACCACAGCTCCAGGAAGGGAGCTCCAGAAGCAAACACCCTGGGGTCTGCCCAGGAAACTCATCCGGTGGCCTCAGGCAAATCTCCAGGGTCTCTGGGCCTCCTGAGCCTTGTCTAGCCCTAGCACACTTCTTCCCTATGTCCGGTTTCCTTCAGGAAATTTTCTGCCCTGCAGCCTCTCCCTCTTTCTCCTCCCGCCCAATTTAGGATGTTTCAACTGTAGGGTCTGCCTAAGAGGCCTGGCCCGGCCTCTCTTCTATCAGGAGGGTTTCCATGATGGGGCCTTCAAGTCTACCAGGCCTCAGGGGCATTGGAACCCCAGGACAGCAGCTCTAATATTCAACAAGCCCACCTGCTCCTTTGAAAATTTGTGAGTCTTCTCCATTCCACTGCAGGATGACACTTCCATAAACTAACATGTTGGCAAAATCTAAGTATTTAGGGTCAATCAAAAAAAGAGGGATGAGGGAAAACAAGATATCTGTGTGTGTGTTCATGCACACACCGCCAGGGCCTTGTGTCCGCCTTGTGTCCCTGCCTCCTGTCTGTCCTTCTCTGCGTCTGCCTATCTATTATATTGTGAGGATGAAGAAACACAGGAAAGGAGGAGAAGGGGAGGAAAGGAGGCAGTTAGAGAAGAGGAAGGAGGAATACTCAGTCAGTATTTGTTATTCTATAGTGCTTATCTGGCTATTGTCTGACCCGCCTGTCAGAATGTGAGTGTCGTAGGCTGACACTCCACATCTCTTTTACTGTTGTATATTAGTACTTAGTACAGTGGCTGGTAAATAAAAGGTGCTCATTAAAGACTGATGAGTGAATATTTCTCCTCAATGCTGTCAAATAGAGGGGATCAGTGGAAACCAGCAGTTAGATCATAAATCAGATTATCCTTTTGATTTTTAACTGATCTTCAATCTGTAAATTGCATTTAAAATTGCTGCCTCTGTCTACGGTCCACTTTGCTGCAGCCAATAAATTTATTCTCCCCTGACATTGAAAGATGCCTACTCTTACACAAAAGGGTGCCTCCTCCTATTTCTGGGGCCCCAGGCCATACCAAGGAGCTGTTGTTCTTCTATATTGGGGGCAGTGAACCCAGATGTGCCTTCTCACTGAGCTGCATTTCCCTTTTTTGGTTTTTTTTTTATATATGGTCTCTCTAAGTTGCACTAGCTGGCCTCAAATTTGTGTCCTTCTGCCTTAAACTCCCAAATAGCTAGTATTACAGGAATGTGCCACCATGCCCAGCTTTAAGTTCATATGTTTTATATGACTTTATATATTGTAAGGCAGACCATTTTAATTATAGCCTCCATTTGTCTAGCAAGTTTCATAAGATGAAGTTTTTTTTTAATTTTTAATTAACACAAAACTGCATTTTTACAGGGCACCGTATCACGTTTCACTGCATGTAGACACTGCATGGTGCTCAAATCAAGGTAAACACGTCTCCTTCCCCCAACATTAAGCATTACTTTGTGGAGTAAGCATTTTCCTCTAATCTGTTTTGAAATGTACAGGAGCTGGGGATATAGCTCAGTGGAGCAGAGCCTGCCTGATAAGTGCAAGATCATGAGTTCAATTCCTGGTACCAAAATAAAGAAAAAAAGAAAGAAAAGAAATGCACAGTGAGCAGTTTGATCAGCAGTCACCCTGCTGTGCAACACCGCCTTGGAGCTTCTGAGTCCTGCCTCTCTGTACCTTGGTGTCCGGTACCTGATCTCTTCCTGCTCTCCCAAGCCTGCTCCTCTCACCAGCTCTGATAAGCGCTGCCCTACATTCAACTTCTGTAATGTCAACTTCCTTAGATTCTACCTGTGAGTAAGATCTTGTGATGTTTGTCTTTCCGTACCTGGGCTTCTTTCTTCCTTTTTTTTTTTTTAAAGAGTAGAAAGAGTTAATTGAGAGAAAGAAAGCTACTGTCTAAGGGACAGAAGGGGCCCTGGAATGTGGGTTGCCCACCAACCCTGCTTCTCAAGCCATGAGGTGAGGTGGGTTCAAGGTGAGACAGAAATATAATCAATCAATAAGATTACAAGTGTAGTCACTTAGGTAACACCGACCCAATGGGAAATCACAAGGTGGGTACGAGGTGGGACAGGACTATGGTGAGCCAATAAGGTTACAACAGGTACAGTTCCTGGGGTAATATCGATTAAATGGGGATCACACTGGGAAGCAAGCCATGTAGCAAGCACTCATGGGACAGAAGAGGACTTTCCTAGAAAGGCGGGTTAGGAAGATTTGGTCCTCCGTCCCAAGGTGATTGCTACTTACTTAGAATATCAGTCACTGCTGCTCATCCCTAGGGGAAGTACAGGAATGAGTAGTCCTTTGTGTCCTCAGATCTGGTCTTCAGTGACTATGAAGGCCAGTGGTCTTCCACAGTGATCTCTCAAGGGCTCCGCCCTTACCTGGGCTTATTTCACTTAATGTCTTTCATTTCCACCCACATTATCACAAATGACAAGATTCCACCCTTTTTATGGTTGAATACTCTTGCACTGTATATATACATACACACCAAATTTCCTTTGTCTATTCATCAGTTGATGGATTCTAGGTTGATTCTGCACTTGGGCAGCAGACGAGTGAATACTGTCGTAATGAGCACAGGAGTGCAGATGTCTCTTTGACGTACTGATTTTATTTTCTTTGGTACACACCCAGAAGCTGGATCATCATGTTACTGGGTCGGGGGTCTTGGCCAGGTTCTTGGTGTCCTGAAAAAAGAATTGCACAGCATCCCCCAAACAAGCGCCAGGATCAAGATTGAGTTGACAGTGGAAGTACACTCTGCGGGTGGGTGGGTGTCAGTGAGGAGGCTGAACTCTGAGGGTCTTCATACTGGGCTACAGGTCAGCCCTTGTTTCATCTCTAACTTTGAGGGAGGTCTCACTGAGTCATCCGGTTTCCCCAGCTTGGTCTCAAGTTTGTGGTCCTCCTGCCTCAGTTTCTCATAATGCTGAGATTACAGACACGTAAAAGTAAATTGAAACTAATTTTCTTTAAAATCTCCCAAACTACAAGAAAGGTTCAGGAGATTGCTTTCACCTAATGCAGGCACTGAGTGTAAACCAGATCTCCTACATGTGAAATAGATAGATGCTTCTCAAGTGCTTAAAGATCCTAATATGTTTAGTCAGAGCCCTTTAAGTATTTAAAATAACCTGTAAGTATTATTTAGACCCATTTTAGCAAACATTGTTTTCATAGGTTATTTTGCCCATTGGTATGCCCTAATTCTTATGTCGTTCACTGTTTGTGTATATAGTTGCTGCCAGAGGCAGGTTTACAACTGCATATAAAAGCTAAAGAATAAACAGATAACACGATTTGTATATATTCTCATAACTCAACCAGATTCAAACCCAGCCAGGGTAACTTAACAACTTAGAAAGAGCGCCCCCAGCCCCCCAAATAGAAAGAATGAAAGAAATAGCTCAGTCTCCAGCCCCATCAGATTTTAAAAAAAATTTTTCAGGGGTAATTGTTCTCCTTATTATTTACTCCAAATGTAAGTTTCTGCTTTAAGTATAAGAAGGAAAATAATGGAAGCTTGATTGTCTAAATACACTGAAACGTACCCGCAGGCCAACCCCTCAGTGCCAGGAGCTGCACTTAAAATTTCTCTCTGGAACGGTCTTAGGATTTCTTAGATGGTTCCTACCCTTGCCTCGCTCACATTAGCTCAGTGTCCCCTCCTCAGAAGGGCCTTCCTGACCCCGCTAAATAGGTACATGTCTCCTCTGCAACCAGCTACGTAGACACATTTTATTTTTATGCAGAACACTTAATACCACCCAACTGAGAGTGTTTCTAAGTTGTTTTCTACTCCTGTGAGAGAACAAACAAAATCTTCTTGATGGTGGGCAGGAGGAGCTCCTGGGACAGCCATCATTTAAATATTTGTGGACTGACTGAATTAAAATCATAAAATATTAATGGTTATTTCTTTCCACCTAAATATTGAATGACTTTTTCTTAAATTTAAAATGTAAAATGTCTCTGGTCAAAAAACCCTCAGTGAAGGACAAAACAAACAAGAAAGCATTCAAAGTTCTACATCTCTATGGTACAATCTGGAGGCTGCCTGCAAGTTCTATGGATGTCTTCAAATTTTGCCTAATACTCCAGGTATAATGATGCACGCCTGTAATCCCAGAACTCAGGAGGCTGAGGCAGGAGGATCACTGTGAGTCTGAGGCCAGCCTCGGCTACCTAAGTGAGTTCAGCCTGAACTACACAGCAACACCTTGCCTCAAAAAAAAAAAAAAAAAAATCTGCCTACTGCTGCCACTCTGTCACTCAGAGTACTTAACTACTGTTGAATTACAGCATTCAGTCAGTTCAGTGCAAGAAATCAGTCACACTGGTTGTTTCCCAGTTTGTAGAGAAAACAAGTGGTTGCTGGGTTACATTTTTTTTTTTTTACCATTTTCTCAGCTTTAGGTTAGACAGATCAGCTCTCTCATGGGAAAACCCCATAGCTCAAAGTTGGCTTTCTTCTCGGATTTTCTGGTTCCCCCTCATGTCTTCCTTTTCTATGCCTCAGCATTAAGTTATGAATGTCATGATATTAAGAAAGATTTATTTGTAGATTAATCAATGTGCAGAAACTCACCTCTGCCTGGATGCTGATACTAAGGATATAAAATCCTTGTTTCTGAGGCGCTTTCACGTAGGGACAAGTGAGAAACACACAGATTTGTACCATCGTCCAGGGCACCTGGCATGCCCGCTGGCCTGTACTTGTGGCCCCAGCTGAACTTGTAGCCTGGGATGCACAGGGACTCAGAGTGCCGGGAGCTCGGGGCGCTGGGAGCCTTTATGAAAGGGTCACGGACCTCTTCAAGCTCTGCCTGATGCTTCCCCTGTGCAGAAGACAGCTTGATTTCGGCGGCCTTCTGAAGCTCAGTTTCTTTCCACACCGGGGTGCTGAACTTGCTCCTTCCCTGGGGCACTGCTAGGAGGAGAGTGTGGTGCCTGAGTTGGAGCAGTTGGAAACTACGCTTCAAAATCACTGAGACCTCAGTGGGGACAGACGTGGAGCTGGAAAAATTCATTTCAAAACTGTAGCAGCCTTCAATTCTTTGTATATTCCAGATAACAAATCATTACCAGAGTTCTCTTTTGCAAATATTGTCTCCCAATTTGTGGCTTGCGTTTTATCCTTTTGATGCTGTCTTTCACAAAATTGAAGCAAAACTGTAGCAGCAATTCTGCAGAACTGGACCCATAATTCCTCTTTGAGTCAGACTATTTTATTTTACTTTAGTATTATTTTTGAAAAATCATCTGAATGGGTCCTTCAGTCACGAATGTGAAAAAGTGAAAATGCAAATCAGTAAAAGTCACTTTTGAGAAATTTGTAGCTGTGGGGAATTAATTGCTATTATCATATAGAAAAAGCAAATGAACAGAAGAAAAATCTGCTTACTATTTTTACTTGAAGACCTGGGAGATTTGGGACTCAACAGAACTGCGACAGAACTCATAATTCCCCGTGAAAACCCTTGCGCTTCTCAGCCACCTACACGCCCCCGCAGCAGCTCCCCACGAATATGTCAGGCACTGAGCCATGGAGATTGTCCCTTTTCTGTCCCCGCAGATCTAGTATCTCAGTGAGTTCTGCCAACTGCTGCTCAAACACAGCTCACATCTGTCCACAGGTCTCTTTCCTTCACTGCCACACTGGGTCCAGAGTGCCGTTGTCACTGTCAGAGATTGCAGTGGCCTTCGTCTCCCCAGCGTGCACTGCTAGTCATCTCTAATCTGTTCTCTACCCAGGAGCCAAACGAAGTGCCCTCTCTGTCTCTGCCGGTCTCTGTCTCTGTTTGTCTCCCTCTGTCTCTGCCCCCCGCCCCATTAACTCCATTATAAAGAGTTAGTATACTCTCTGTGCAGCAGTTTCACATCCATAGCAAGAGCTCCGCGGCGTGGCCCTGGCCGGTGTCTGCACCGCCCCTGGCCTGGTACCTCTGTCGGAACTGACAGACCTACTGCAGCTCTTAGGGGGTGTTTTAACTTGCTCTGCTTTGGGATCCTGCCGTGGAGCACAGTTTCAGGTGTTTCTGGGTGGGTCACTGAGAAGTGGCCTTGAGACCTCCGTCAACACCCTCACTGCCCTCACTGTGGCGTTGATCTCCTGCTGTTTCCCAGCCGGCTGCTGTGAACTGCGCAACTGTGCTCAGCCAGGCCTTTTGCCGCCTGGGAGCCAGCCCCACAGACTGAAACCATGAGCAAATTAAGTCTCTCCTCCTTTACACAGCCGCGAGCGCTGGGTATTGTGTCTCAGCCAGGAGAAAGCTGGCTGTACACTGACCTTGGCACATTAGCACCCCAGTTCAGAGTTCACTTAGATCCCACTCCTGTGTGGACTGATTTCACTGCCTTAAAAATCCTCTGCACCCATTCATCTCTCTTTGTCCTCAAAGCCCTGACAAACACCCACAGTTTTACTCTATAATTTTGCCTTTCCCAGAATGTTATGTAGTCGAAATCAGACACTGTGTAGCCTTTGCAGATTAGCTTCTGTCACTTAATAATATGTATTTAAAGTTCTTCCATGTCTTTTAAAACTTGACACCTTATTTCTTTTGAGCACTGAATGATATCCCACCGTCCCGCTGTACAACAGTTTGGGCATTATGAATCAAACTGCTATAAACATCTATGTGCAAGTTTGTGTGTGAACGCAATCTTTCAGTTCACTTGGAAAAATTCCAGGGAGCATGATTGCTTGGTCATACAGTAGGACTATGTTTAGCCTCTAAATAACTGCCAAGCTGTCGCCTGAAGTTCCCATACCATTTTGGATTCCCACCAGCAACGAATCCTGTTCTTCATACCCTGGTCAGTCACTTTAGGCCATTCTGATAGGGGTTGTAATTTTCCATTTTCTAACAAAAAATAGATATCTTTTTCATATATTCAATTTCCCATCTCTATATATCATCTTTCTTTAGTGAAATGTCTGTTAATATCCTTTGCCCAATTCCAAATCACACTGTTCCTTCCTCTCCTTTGCTTTGTTTGCAGAGCTGGGATAAGTTGTCTATTTTGTATGGGCCCCTCCCCACAGGTTGCTTACTGTTGCATGTAAGAGTTATTTGTAAGCTGGGTGTACTGGCACATACCTATAATCCCAGCACTTGGGAGGCCAAGGCAGAAGGACTGAAAGTTTAAATCTCGCCTGGGCAATTTAGCAAAATCCTGTCTCAAGATAAAAGATAAAGAAAGGCTGGGAATGTAGCTCAGTGGTGGAAAGTCCTGGGTTTGATCCCCAGTACCCCGCCCCCACACATACACAATCAATTCTTTGCATATTCCAGATAACAAATCTTTATCAGAGCCATCTTTTGTAAATATTGTCTCCCAATTTGTGATTTGCCTTTTATCCTTTGATGTTGTTTTTCACAAAATTGAATTTTTAAATTTTAATGAAATCCAGTTTATTATTTTCTTCATGTATTTTTGCCTTTGGTGTTGTATCTAAAAATTCACCATCATAACTAAGGTCACCTAGATTTTCTCCTATGTTATTTTCTAGGAATTTTATGGTTCTGTGTTTCATGTTTGGACCTAGGAACCATTTTGAGATCGATTTAGCGAAAGGGAAAGGTTGGGTGTAGACTCCTTCTTTTGCTTATGGATATCCAGGGGCTCCACCACTAACTGGTGAGCAGATAACCTCCCCTCCATTGTGCTGCCTTTGTTCCTTGGTACAAGGTCAACCGACTCTTTATGTGGGTCTGTTTCCAGGCTTTCTGTCCTCTTCCGGGGATCTGTCCCTTCTTTTGCCAGTATCATTGTGTGATTATTCCTTAAGACTATAGAAAGTTTTAAAGTTACTGAGTTTCCATCCTCTGATAGAAGGAGCTCTGAAAAATCTTACTTGACTTTCTAAGGCTTTTTCTGTTCTAACAATAAAGTTCAAATTATTCAGTAAGGCCTCTCAGACCCTTGGCCAGCCCCTCCTCTCCCCCATTTCCTCCACCTCCTTGCTTTTTATTCCTCTGTCGTAGAGAATTTCCTTTCTTCTCTAAATGCCCATGCACTGTACACCTAAGGCTTCGCGTGTGCTGTTTTTTTGCAGATGTTCTTCCCCACCCCTACCCTCCCGTGCCCACCTCCAGACAAACCCTTGCCTATGCTTGGTATCAGCCCAAACAGTGCTGCCCAAGGAAGGCTCCATAACCCTCCTGACTTGGTCAAAAGCGCATCTCTCACACTGAATTTCATCTGCATTCTCTTTTGTAGCACAAATGTAATCACAATTAGTTTATTTTTTGTGTAGCTATTCTTGGGTAAGGTGTCACTATTAGACTGTGTGAGCTGTGTGAGGCCAGGGACATTGTCATCCTGTGACTACAGTCTCCCTAGCACAATGCCTGGTGCGTGGGAAGGAATCAATCAATACCGTGCTAGATGAAGCAACGAGTGATTAAAACCATTAGCATGGTGGTGGCGAATCTTTCAGAGACAAGTACTCACACTGCAACCCCAAATCCACTTGTTTATTGCAAAATGCCAACACCGCAATTAAACCTGAACACCAAGGTTTCGATTTAGAGAGAACAACTCACTCATTTTTTGTCTTGAAAGAAGAGCACACTAACTCGCATGCCGCAGGCTCAGCACTGTAGCTCCAGCCCACAGCTACACAGTTGTGTGTATTTTTGAACAATGCTAGCATGCTCCTTATCTGCCCTGCCCTGCTAGTCTTTTCAATATTGGAATTCATTCACAAGTAAAGAATTCATAGAGTCATTTTATATACTTGACTAATAATTATGTAACTTAAAAATATACTTCATTGCAGAGAAGAAAATTATTCTGAATAATGTCAATGGATAAGCTGGGGTTCTGAGGAAAGTTTTCATGCAGAATCCACCAGCCACCCGCTGTTAATTATGTGAGAAGGGAAGCTATTGCTGCCACTTAGGTGTATTTTTGCCTGTAGAGACAGAAAGAGAAATTAGATGTGCAGAATGATTTTCTTTTGTTCTAGCTATACTTTACTCTCTAAATATTTTGTGTTTTCTGTAAACTCAACAAACTGTCTGATCTTTGAAACATGGACAACATTGGTTTTCATTTTTAATAAGTGTTAAAGTTAAGGGTTACCTAAAATGCAGTTTTACAGCAAATCTTGCAAATAACTTTTGATCTATGATCTTGAAAAAGTAGGGGTTCAGCCAGACATCACTCTAGAATTATTCTTGGAAAGGAATATGCTCCACTGGGGCTGAACTCTCATGAAAACTTTGCATATAGCCCAATAATATATATTCATCTTAAAAATTATTGTAATAAGGAAATATTAGGCTAAAGCTTCAGTTTAGCAATATTCTAAATAACTTCTATTTATCATTTGGGGCAGATTGACTTTTCTTAACATATTTCATTTTTCACTCAAATATTTATTTAAACCTAAAAATTGTACCAACCCCACTTCATGGTATATTGGTGATCAAAATGAAGAATACTGCCCTTGTAACAATGTTATTTTAGTAAAAAAAAAAACACATAAAATTTAACCACAGTAATATGCAAACTATGTAGCATTAATCCATTCAGAATATTTCTGGGCACATGCTAGATGCCCAGGACTACCCAGAACAAGACAAGGGCTCCACCTCTGCATTCTGCTTCTAGCAGCAGGAGAGAGACAACAAACCTGCTAAATAACTAAATCATGTAGTACGATAGAGGTAGCTAAGAGTAACCAATCTAAGTCCAAAGCAGGGATCGGTGGTTGAGAAACAGTTTCCTGCCTTCCAAAAGTTGCAAATGTTCAGCACATACCCTGAAAAAGAGAATAAATGGCACAAGACTTATGCTAAGTATCCAAAAAAACACAACTATTCACTTTTAAATTTTCTGCAAAAATCATGTCTATTCACATGAAATCAGTGTGTGTATTCAGCTGTTGATCCAGTTGTTCCAAAAATATCTATCAAGTGCTTTTTAGGGTCTAGTGTATGGCACATGCCTGTAATCGTAGCCCTCTGGGAGACTGAGGCAGGAGGACTGCAACTTCAAGCCCCGCCTGGGAAATATGTCAACTTACCAAGACCCTGTCACAAAATAAAATATTTGAAAAAGGACTGGAGGGGTAGCTCAGTGTGAAAGACTTGGTTTTCAATCCCAAATGCCAAAGTCAAAAACAAGAAGTTCCTTTCAGCTGCAGGAGTGCTGGCAGCAAACCACAACACATGGTGCCTGTGCTGCTGGGCAAGTGCGTGACATATGCCCAAGATTCCATGGCAAGACAGCAGACCTGGAAAGTCAGGCATAGCACGGCACACTGTCCTACAGTTAAACACATTTTGAAGACTGTGAGAGTTCATCGTGGCGTGAACTTGAATACGAAATGCCTACTGATTGGTTTAGCCTAGTTCTGGGTGTTCCTGGGTGACTGACTTACTGAAGGAAAAAGATCCACCCTGGGTATAGGTGGCTTTAACCAACTGGTTTACAGCCAGGATGCAATCAAAAGGGAAAGAAGAAAGTCTCACTTCTGCTTCTTTGGAGAAGCTCCAGGCTTTGCCATCGCCTTTGGACATCCTTCCCCAGGATTTTTCTAGCATGGGTCCCTCAACCTTCCAGTGCAGACCCTTCTGTTCCCTGACACAGACTCACATGAGACTGCGGGGAGCTCCACATCTTCAACTGTCGACTGGATCCTCCATCTCTGCAGTGCGAAGACCCTTTGTACTCTTCCACAGCTGATTCTGCAGACAGCCGCTGTACCCTACCATGTAAATCCTTCATGTATCATTTATGCATTATGTTATATTATATTTTGTATTATATTATGTGTGTTCCTCTAGTGAACCCTGATACAAGGTCTTCTGTCATGTTTGTGTTGTCAACCCCAAGTTTTCTGAACCCCAAACCATTGTTTCTAACAAAGGGTAAAGAAAGAGTAACATAGCATTCTTTCCTGCCCCCCCCCGTACTTCTTCATTTTTGCTGTCATAAAGAAAACTTGCTGGTAGCTGTGCAGCCCTTGTTCTCCTTACCCAAGATGTGAGCTATGGAGAGAAAAATGTTTAGAGTGAAAAACTGTATATACACTCCTCCGACCAGTCCAGGTAAAGAAATTACAGTTTCAAGCTTGTCATGGTGGCACACAGATGTAATTCCAGCACTCAGGAGGCTACATAGTGAGACCCTAAGTTAGAAAGAAAGAAAGAAAGAAAGAAAGAAAGAAAGAAAGAAAGAAAGAAAGAAAGAAAGAAAGAGAAAAAAGAAAGAGAGAAAGAAAGAAAAAGAAAAAAGAAAGAAAGAAAAAGAAAAAAGAAAGGAAGGAAGAAAGGAAGAAGAAAGAGAAAGAAGTAGAAGAAAAAAAATTGTAGTTTCCATAAGAATTTTTAAGAACCAGCTTTTATGGCTTTATTTTTACCCTAAGTTCATCTAAAATTTTTAATGCTCCAATGCTCTAATTGCAGAAATTAT
The DNA here is from genome assembly GCA_004027595.1 of Dinomys branickii. Lineage (NCBI taxonomy): Eukaryota > Metazoa > Chordata > Mammalia > Rodentia > Dinomyidae > Dinomys > Dinomys branickii. The sequence goes on along the minus strand of PVLD010002406.1, from coordinate 71,761 downwards.
TTAAGGAAGAAATGTGCATATTTAATGTCTCAATAATATGCCATAAAATGTTCTAACAACTTTTGTGGTAGAATCTGTTCTTTTGCCAGCCAGAGTGTCTTCCCCCTTCTCCTGGCCTTAGCACCTCACTTTTCCTTTGGCAGAGCACTCCCTCTATTACACATGCCAGGATTGCCAACCAAGTACACCAGCTCCCTTGGCCAACTAGTGCACCTGGGACCCAAGCCAGGCTGTGCTGATTCTCCTGGGATTTGAATCTTGAACAGGGTGACTCAAGGTCAGGAAATATTTTCACCCAACACCTCCTGATGTCAGAACTCTGCAGAAATCATCCATCTAGATTTTTCTATTTAACTGAACTACCCTATAGGCGTGTGTCCTCTTAGTAAATTCTCTTTTAAATATGTCTGAAATGGATTCTGTTGCTTGCAACCAAAGGATCCTAATATATTTACCTTATAAATAGGATGAAGTACATAATTTAAATATTTTAGACCTTTAAATATATATAGAATATATAAAAAATGATGTCAGTTTTTCTTTAAGAGCTACTCAGAAGTTTACCCAACACTCTATATGCACTCATTTTTGAGGACTGGATCTATAATTTTTTTTGGTCTTCTTGAGACAGGGTCTCACTATGCAGTTCAGGGTGGCCTTGAGCTCACTTTGTAGCCTAGGCTGGTCTCAAACTCACAACGATCCTCCTGCCTCAGCCTCCGAAGTGCTGGAATTACAGGCATGTGCTACCACACCTGGTTTGACCCAAACCTCTTTATAAGAACCGATGATGTTTAAATAAATTTCACAGTGAATTTAAATGTCTGCCTTCAAAATAAGACACCAATAACAGAAATATAATAAGTCACAGTAAAAGCTGTGGGGGTAACTGCCATAGTTGTTTCAATAAAAATGCCACGTAGGCACATGTCTAGATAGACAGACACACAGTCTGCTTAGAACAAATATCTACTTATTCTACTTTTAGGCATCTAGAGGATGGAGAGTTTCATTTAGCTTAGAAACCCTTTCATTGCTATAACTGTTCTGCTTTCTGACCTAGCGAATAAAGAGGAAGAAAACTAGATCCACATACGCTTTAGCCAATAATAACCGTGATCACTGGCTTCTGACTTTTGTGTCTAGGCCAGTAAAATATAGAGATAACCAGGAAAGTTTCATAAACTTCAAATACAGTACTGCTGGTGAAACTATATCTAAGTAATAACAGATAATACTCATTTGATGGACTGCACTTTTATAATGCTTTGTAATTCTGAAGCCCTTTTGCATGCTTTACTATTCAGAATCCAAGCAAAAACTACAACTTTTTCAAAGAGTTCTGTGAAGACACTGTAGTGCAGAGGCTTTCTTCAGGGTTGCTGGCAGGTTAAACAGCAAACAAAGGACACTGGGGTACTTAAGGAAAAAGAGGTGAGAACAGGGTTACCAGGCTAAAGCTAAGGAAGAGGGGCTCTCCAGCTGCTGCCCAAGACCTGGCACAAGGCAGGGAGAGAGGGCAGATTATTTTACTCTGCCTCTCTCCCTGCCCTCTGATCTACTGTGAAGTTGATTTTCCAATCAACTTCTTTTGCCAGATGGCAAAGGAGTCCTGACAAAGCGAAAGTCAGAAGGCAGCAAACTCGAGAGCACAGCGGTGAGTGTCTGCGTGCATGTGAAAACTGGGGAAGAAGCAGCCAAGCCACTAACTCAAAAGAAAAGACACTCAGAGATGAGATGCCTGATTCAATTTATAGCCTCACAATCTAACCTGGGCTTGAGGTATACATTTCCCCTCACCCTACAGCCAGTCCTTTCTGCAATAATCTTTAGCAAGTGGCTGTGCTGATGATGACTGAGGACTGCACTGTGCTGTCTGAGTCAGATATAATTTTTTATTTTGAACTGCACTAGCTCAGTCAGGACCCTAATGGAGGTTCCTTGTCCAACTTAGGAATTCACCTCATCAGGCAGATTGTCCAATGACCCAGGCGAACACAATGATGATGATCATTCTGTCCTGAGATCACTAGAGAGACACTGCGAGTCAGGAACACACAGACAGGATCAAGGCCACAGCGAGAAGACCCTGGTGCTCTCAGGAGAAACACCATGCTGTGGGCGACAGTCTGAGCACAGAAGTCAGCAAACCTGAATTAGAATCTTCTCTGTCTCACTAGTTGGGGTATTGAGTAGTTAGCGTGTGTCTCATTTCATTCGTGTACTACTGGGGTTAAAGTTACATAGCTCACAGGGGTTGCGGGAGGACTAAAATAATGCTAATGAAGGGTTCAGCATGGTATTAAGCATTAGTAGCTCTAATTAACATAATAGATAGCACTTACTGGACTTTCCCTAAAACAGATGTAAGGTGAGGGTTCCATTCTGTTACTTCACAAATACACAGGTTGAGGCTCAGAGAGTGGTTTGCTAAAATCACACAGTTCTGAGACCTGAATTGAGAAATGCAGGCTTCTCCCCTGGTGAATGCCCAAGGCAGAAATCAAAAGTGTGCCTGCCCACACATTCTCCTGCGCTCGCCCAGATGGGTGTAGTGCAGCTGAACGCGGTTATAAACCCTTTCTTGGTCACTCCCTTCTTGGTTTTGCTGTGTCTATGGTTGGCCTCTCAAGGCCAGCACCAGCAATGTTACTGTTTTTTAAATGAAGCCCAGTGTGCCCTTGAGGAACATGCCTCTCACTGCGGGATAATTGGTTTGGAATCTGATGCCTTTATTTATCATCACGTGGAGCTGATTTGTAAGGAATATGGCTTTGATGCTTGAGGGTTGGCTCTGCGCCAAGAAGTCATTGTTGGGGACTCTGCTGTTTGATGTTAAGATGCAATCTGCTGAGGAGCTGACGGAGCCTATTAATAGGAGTTCAAACTCAGTGTCACAAGTGTCCCTGGGAGGGCCTGGCATCAGAGGCCTGCATAAGGATTCTGACAGACCGGGGGGGGGGGGGGGTCACGGGAGAGGACAGTGTGTCCTTGACACCATGTTAGGAACTCATGAAGGCATCTGAAACATGCCAGCAGCTCCTCTCCACACCCACCCTTGCTTGAATTCACTATTTTGGGCCTGGGACATGCCCCAATTAGGTGTCGGTTTTTCCCACAGGGTAGAGGCAGAGATTATGTCATTAATTCAGAAAGCGCTGGTTGAGCGCCTCTTGCCACTGCCAGGCATTGTGCAGAGCCAGTAGCCTTATTCTTCTTTGTACCCAGCACCTCATAAAGAGGTCGGCACATGGCAGGCATTCAGAAGGGCTATGGGTAAAGTATTACTCACCAGCGAGTCTAAACAGAAGCACTGACTTCACTTGCCCATGGATGGGTTCCAAACGGAATGTTTTCTGAAGATCTGCAACAATACCAAAGTCTTCTGCATTGGGAAAATTAACTTGTAGCAAATGTGACAGAACTGTTGGGTGTGTGTCTAGGTACTTCATGGATGAAGGTTAGAGCATTCCAGGTGACCAAATATTCCGCTTGCTTGCATTAAATCTATATTTGGTAATACTAATTCAAAAGTGAACTCAATACCTACATAAATTATAAATCATTCCTTGGTAATCAAAAAGCCATGCAAGTCTCATAAGTACTACTAGGGACCCACTCATCATTGAACAGGCCCTAGCTGTACATGTGGTTTAAGAGGCTGAATTAACAAAACCTTGCTCTGTTACTGATGTTTATTTTTTATGTACAACTAATGATATATAATTATAATGAGACATGCCCCCCTCCTATCAATCTTTCTTTTTATCTTTTGAGAATGGGTTTCACTATGCAGTTCAACCTGGCCTTGAACTCGCTTTGTAGCCCAGACTGGCCTTAAGCTCACAGCAATCCTCCTGCCTCAGCCTCCCAAGTACTGGGATTACAGGCATGCAACACCACACCCACCTCAGCCAATCTTAAATCATTTTTAAAAAGGAAAATTGCGTCAGTGAGGACTGTAAATGCAACTGAAACTAAATTAAACATAAAAGAAACTCATCTAAAGAATAAAGGACAGATCTAAGAAGGCAAGGCTGGAAACCCAGGCTCAGGAGTAACTTGCAGAACCTAAGGGTGGCTGGGCAGGAGGAAACAGGGCCAGGGTCTGTGTGTACACACTGCTAGCAGTGCTTGCTGCCACTGACCCTGCATGGCAGGGGGCCCACACCCACTGGGCTGAGTGAAGGTGATAGGCCCACAGCTTACTGCCTGGGCGGAGAGAGAGAAACCCTTCGATGCCTGCTGACCCAATGTTGGAACACGCATGACGATGGAACCTAATGAAATATGTTCTCTTCAAAGTTTTGTTCCCTGCATTTTTCTAGGTAACACATATGAATTTCATGCAAACATTGAAAAATTTTCAATCTTCAGCTTAAATGGGTCAAATTTTGTAGCAAGAATTTCAGCCGAGCCTGGTACAAGTCTGATCCACTGAGAGAAGAAGAAAACAAGCTGAAGGTTGTCACACAAACTGGGCGATTTTAAAACAGATCCAAGGGACATTGTTATACTACTTTGTGGTTAAATAAATAAATGTACAAAATATATGCAAAGGATAAGATAGATGAGTCTATAGGGACATGGCAGATACCTATCAGCTGCCACCTCCGAGGATGCCCATACTCTAATCCTCAAAACCTCTGATTATGATGCATTCGCGGCAAAGAGATTTGTACATGTGATAGAGATAGAGATCTTGAGCTGAGAAGATTAATCTGAATTACCCGGGTGGACTTAGCATAAGCACAGGGTCCTGACAGGAGAAGGAAGAGGGACAAAAGTCAGAGAGGGATGTGGGGTGCGTGAGCAGGGAAACAGGGGAGTGGATGATCTGAGGAGGAAGGTCCCGGGAGCCAAGAGATAGATGCAGGCAGTTTGGAGAAGCAGAAGCAGCAGAAAGCAAACTCTTCCCTACATCCCCCAGGAGGAGCCAGTCCTCTGTCACCTGGATTTTAGCCCCATGAAGCATACTCTGGGACTCCTGAAGTTCAGAATTATAAGAGAATAAACTGTGTTATCATAAGCCACTAAGTTTGTAGTCATTAATTAGAGCAGATATAGGAAGTAAACACAAAAGCAGAAGTCTAAGATATTTAAACTTTCTAGTAAAAAGAAAAGATTTCCAGGTAAGAGGAGACTGTAGAAAACACAAACCTGAAGACAAAACCCTTCATGTGCGGTGGATGAGATTTTCAGTACCATCAGCGCAGCCACAGCTCATTTCATTCTGCACTAAATCCTCTGGTGGTGAGATCAGTGTAACAGGACTTTGGCTGCAACTCTCCAAGCCCATATGGTCCTATGACCTAGCAGTAGGACCAGAAAGCATATAAGAAAGAGGTTATATCTATTATCAAATACAACACAAAGGAGAAAATTAGAAAAAAATAATATGCTATGGCTCTTTTTCTCTTGGCCTCAATGATTTTTTAATATCAATAAACTTCTAATGGTTAGGTTTAGAGAATGCATTGACTAGAACTCAGAATATTGATTTTTGTATCTGGAGCAATAGCAAAGCACTGTAGCAAACTCATCTGGGTCACTGAAGGTGAACCAGGTCTCTGGATGCCGGCTTTCTCCTCTCATCTGTTCGGGCATCACAGTTAGGCATAAGGACTTTCAAATAGACTTTCATCATGTATGGTAGCTGAGTTAGAAATAAATACTTTGGTGGGGTGTAGCTCAGTAGTAAAGCACATGGGTAGCACGTATGAAGTCCTGTGTTCAATCCTAGAACTGGAAAGCAAAAAATAAACACTTTAATGCTTAAAATAGTCCTCTTTTTACAGTTACTGAGAACAGGGGCTTTAGTTCTTTCAAAGTAATTTAAAAACTAACTGCAATGCAGTGGAGTATTCTGTTATATAAAGGCAAAAAGAAGCATACGCATGATATAGCATGTAGGAAAGAAAATAATATTTAGCACTTTTGAAAAAAAGAACGAATTGAGAGGGAAGTGATTTTTATTTTACAAGAGCAAAACTTTTTCCTGTAAACCGCAGTCAATTTTTCTTTCCATGATGGGGAAGGTGAGATGGCTCAGATTTTTGTTGGTATTCTCTAAGTGTAACAATTGCATATTGTCTTCTTTCAGGAAAGAAAATAAAAAGAAATGAAGACATAACTAAAGGAAAGCAAGTGACATTTGGATAACTGAATCATATAAAATCATAGTTACATGTTTGCTTTAAAGAGTTGACACCTAGTTTTCCTCCCCAAATTGCCGTTGAAAAATGCTTAATCATATCACTGATAAAAATCACAACTTACAAAAAATAAAACTATTTTCCTTACTTTTGTGATTGTTAAGTTTGATTGTGTTGACTTGATTGGCTTGGAAGATACCCAGGGGCTTGGCGGAGCACATTTCTGGGCAGGTCTGGGTGGGTGGTGCATGTGCCCCTGGCACATTTCTCTTGTTGCTATTCCCCTACGCTACTTCCCAGCCACCATTACCAAAGAAGCTGTGCCCCAGGACCCACTTCGGCCATGATGGCTCAGCTTTGCAGCCAGCCAACCATGAACCAAATGGCCTGAAACTATAAGCTAAATTAAGCCTCTCTTTTAAATTGTGGGTGTCAGATATTATGCCCAGCAGCTAGAAAGCTAATACATTTCTCAGAACAAGATTTTGCTCAAATAATGCTTTGATCTTTAATAAATATTGGAAGCAACAGTTTAGACTTTAGGAATTATTATATATTACTATGCAGCGAGCTTCCTGTATTTGTTTTCTGTATTCATGGATACAACCAACCAGGGATCAAAATATTAAAAAAGAAAATTGTGTCTGTGCTGAACATGTACAGACATTTTTCTTTTTATTAGTTCCTAAACAATAGGGTATAACAGCTATTTACACAGCACATTGTACTAGGTATTATAAGTAATCTAGAGATGATTTGAAGCATACGGGAAATGTGTGTAAGTTACATGCAAATGTTATGCCATTTTATGGAAGAGGCTTGAGAAGATAAGGATTTGGTATTCCGAGGAAGTCCTGGAACAAGCTCCTCATGAGAAGCAAGGGATGACTGTATTGTAATGCCATGCAGCTAAGTAATTTCTATCCTAGTGAAGTTAAATAATTTATATTTTCATGTGATTCAACAGATATGAATTTCTTAGCGTTAAGAACGACCTCTGGATATGCTGTTTCTTTCTCCCCATAGTAGAGCATCATTAGTGTTCCAGAGTCAGTAAATGGGCAGGTGCCATATGAGGAGTGCCCCCCCATCACGGCAGAGAGGCTGGAACTGAGTTTTGTGGGGGACAGCCGAGTTGGTGGCATCCTCAGGCATACACCTGGCCGCTGGGGAGCCTCTGCGTTCCTGTAGAACCTGAACCCCTGTGCTAGCCCATCACTTTCCTAGTCCAGCCCAACATTTACCACTGAAGACTGAAGCCCGACCCCAAACACCTGCTTCACGGTGACCTCACTCTTACCAATTCTGTTTTCTGTATCCATTGGCAGAGGCATGGACACTACTGCTGTCTCACACTTTCAGGGTTCCTTCTTTATCTGGGTGCAGGAGCTAAGAAGCGATCTGAAGAAGACTTGTTTTAAGTAGGATAACTTTACACAGTTTTTTGTCTAATCTGAGTGCTATGGACAGAATTTCATCCCAGTTTCCATTCGTGTGTTGAATCCCTAACTCCCAGTGCCTCAGAAGGTGACTGCAGTTGGAGATGAACTCACTGAACAGGTTAGGAAGGCGAGGCATGGCTGCAGATGCCTAACCAGAGTTCTAAAGCTGAGGCAGGAAGATTATGAGTTCGAGCTCAGCCTGAGAAACTTAAGAACCTGTCTCTAAATAAATAAATGGCTAAAATGTAGCTCAGTGCAAAGCCCCCAGGTTCAGTCCTTCGTAAAACACACACACACACACACACACACACACACACATCATCAAAATTAGATCATTTCTGTTGTTTAAACCACCCACTCTGTAACACTTTTTTACAGCAAGCCTAGCAGACTGACACTTTTGAGAATGGCAAAGGGTGGTTACCAACAAATATGCCACGCTGCACGTAGTGGCACACACAGATAATCCCAGCGCTCCGGGAGGCTAAGGCGGGAGGGTCACAAGTTCAAGTCCTACCTGGGTGATTTAGCAAAAAACAAACAAAAAAAAAAAACACAAAAGGAATGGGATGTGTAGTTTAATATAATGGTCCTGCATTCAATCCCCCTTGCATAGTTAAATAAAGAAATACAGTAATAAAATAAATACTCTGAAATAACAAGAAACTGAGATTGTTCTGGACAAACCAGGGCAAATAGTCACGTTCATCAGGGTGAATGCTAAATTCTAGGATGGCCCGCCCTAAGCTGAGGTAAAAGAAAGGAAGCAGAAGACTTTCAGACGCAGGGAGACCTCTGGGATATGGATAAGAAATGTGAGATTTGTGTTCCTGAAGGGCCCTTCTGGTGGTCCACGGCAGAGGAACTTGGTGGCATAGTATCACAGCAATCTATTTTAAAGGCCTTAAAAAAGAGGGTAACTGCGTGAGTCAAGGGAGTCACAGTGGGGAGGTGGGAGGAAACAGGTGTGAGGATATTATGAAAATAGAACTACCAGGAACTGGTCACAGAGCACAGTCTGTCCTGGATACTGACAAGCCCAGCGTCCAAGGGTTTAAGCCACTGCAGCTGAGCATTACTCCCACCCAGAGCTGCATCTGTACTAAACACATAGAGACTTCTTCGGTCTTTATTCCCTACATAGAATAGTAAAATTATTTACACAGTATTTACATTGTATTCCTGGAAGTCATCTAGAGGTTATTGAAAGTACTTGGGTGGATACAAGTACTCTGCGGGTTTTATTGAGCCCTTGGGCACCCTAGGGTGTCACTCCCTGTGGGAGGTCCTGCAACCTGTCATGGGCTCCCAGGGCAACCATGTGTAAGGAACAAGCAACAAGACCCCGGGCACTAGAATAACTCTGGGCTTTGGTTAGTCAATAGAGATGCCTTAAGGCCTGGGATATAGGTCAGTGGTACAGTCCCTGCCTGGCAAGTACAAGGTCTTGAGTTCGATTCCCAGTACCAAAAACAAAAAAAACATAGCCATTTACTGAAATAGAAAAATAAAGAGAAAGGTTAATATGGAAAAGGCATTTACATTTTTTAAAAATAGTTAACGATGGCCCTGGATATTTAACTTTTAGATCTTAACACCATAATACAATTAAAATTGACTAAAACTAGTAATTATTTATTTAAATTTATTATTTAAATTTTCCTTTACTTTTATTAGTGTATGTTTGTAGTACGTGATAATTATGTTCACTCGTACATGTACATAACACACTTGAATTCTTCTTACTTTCCTTACCCCTCTTCCTTCCATCTCCAGATCCCCTTCCTACTTTGTTTGTTTGTTTGAAATAAGGTCTTGCTCTGTAGTTCAGGCTGGCCTGGACTCACTCCAGAGCCCCAGACTCCCTGTGTAGCCCAGGCTGGCCTCAAACTTGCCACAATCCCCCTGCCTAAGCCCCCTGGGTGCTGGGAGTACAGGTATGTACCACCACACCCAGCCCCCTTCCCACTTGTTAAAGATCTATAAAATATTTGTTAAAAGTGAACTATGTTTCCAACTTCTTTTTTTTTTTTTTTTGGTACTGAGAATTGAACTCAGACCTTGCACAGCAGGCACTGTGCTGCTGAACTGTATCCCTAGCCTTGCAACTCCTTTTTGAAACTATCAATTAGTTTAGTTAATTGGAAATATAATATACCTCCTATAATTTTATAGTACTCAAGATTGTTTCTGTACATAGAGATAACTCTTTTTTAAAATTTTTTATTTTAAAGAAAAAGAACCAAAAAAAGAAAAAATCAAAAAACAGGATTCCAAAACAATATAAGAGGGTAACAATGGTTAATATATTGCATATTATTATATTTAAATTGGTTACTCAGAGTATATGACATCAGCATTTAACTGTCCAAACAATATTAGCACTAACCTCTCAAATGAACTGAGAGAATGCGTAGTATATAGCTATTTTAACCAGCTTATATATATATGTATATATATATATTTTTTTCTTTTTCCATTCCCTTTTCCCATTCCCCTAAACCAGTTTCTCTTTCCTTGTGAAATTCCTTCCCATTTTATAATATAATAGAGATAACTCTTGCATTTCATCAGCTCATATTGTTACTTATAAACTGAGAACAGTTCCTCTTACTAGGAGTGTGGGCTATCCAGGCTTTGTGTAGACAAGTCTTGGCCATATCAAGTTTCACCTATTGGGCTGGCAGGAAGTATTGGTCAATCAAGCTTGAAACCAATTGTTTACTAGCTTCTTGGATTATCAGTCATTAAGATCTTCCCTTTTTCATGACTTATGATCTTCCCTTTTCCATTCACTTTATCACAGGAATCATTCAGTGGTCCATTCAGTAAGGAGATATAATGAGTCTGTCTGCTGTGGGGAATGAACTGGTAGTTCTGAGAAGTCTGTAAATGTAAGGGGAGGGATGATAATTTTCCATAAGCTGCTCATCCTGTCATGAAGGAACCAATAAGACGATCAACAATTTCCATAAATGTAATTGCCTTGATACAGATATGCACAGGGAGTTCCATCAATCCTTAGACAACAAGCAGTGCTACCTCTCACCACCCCAGGCCTGCCACACATCACATTTTAAAGAAAAAGGGCTAAGTATGTATGTTTCTTACAAGGATGACCATGATGGTGTCTACAGGTAATTCAGTAGCAGCAGTATAGATGCAGTATTTAAAATATGGCAGTTGGGGCTGGGGATATAGCTCAGTGGAATAAGCGCCAGGGTCCTGAATTCGATCCCCAGTACCGCAAAAATAAATAAATAAATAAATAAAATAAAATAAAATAAAATATGGCAGTAACTAGCAAAACATTAAAAACAGAAAAAATTCAAGTGGGGAAAGAACTAACTGTAGAGAGAGATAGAGCAAGGGAATTGGAAATTTGTAAATCTTTTTTTATTTTAGAGAAACACAAAAAGACAAAATAAAAAAACCCCAAAAAACGAATTTCCAAAACAATATGATAGGAGGGTAACAAGGGCTAATACATGCGTATCATTGCCTTTGAATTAGTTACTCAGAGTACAAGACATGAGCATGTAGTTGTGGAATTGGTGTTTTTTGCTACAGAACTCTCTCCTTTTACCCTTTGCCCATGTGTGTGCATTTGATAAAAGTGAGAGGGGGAGCTAGCTTAGTTTTCTGTTTGGCCCTCCCTTCCCCCATGGTGTGTAACTGAGCCGTCGATTGCTGGAATAGGGAACAGACTAACTCAGAAGCTCCCTAGTCGTGGGGACACAATTCATATCGACACTTGTTTGCTGCCTGCTAACTATGTAAGAGGTGGGAGGGACACACTGACACGGTCCCTGTTCATGGAGTTGATGCTGTTGGGACAAATGAGTACAATCAAGCACTTGTTTAATTTCAGGCCCCTCTCCCAACCCAGATGAAGAGTACGATCAGTGCCACTGTCAGAGAGCAGAAGTGTGTGAACAGTGCGGGAGGTCTGAGCCCAAGGAGGGGCAACTGCCACCATGATTCAGGAGAAACGAGAATCACAGAAATGTCACAGTCCACAGCTTCCTGTCTCAGTGACCAACAGCAGACTGATGCACTTAAGAGCACGGGCTCTGGGTCAGACTTCCTGGATCAGAATCCCAGGTCTTCTGCCTGTTAGCTGGAAATGCAGCCTAGGTGCATTAGACTTTGATGGAGTTAAATTTGTCACTTCTAAACAGAAGATAATGGGCCGGGGATATATGTCAGTGGCAGAAGCGCCTGCCTGGCAAGCACAAGACCCTGAGTTCAATTCCTGGTACCAAAAAATAAATTAAAAAATGAAAAGAAGATCATGACAGCAGCTACTCCGTGAGTCAAATGTTAAAACTTTCTCCAAAGCACTAAGAATGCCTGGCAGAAAAGTGCTCAATAAATGCAACATCATGATCAAATAGCTATACGCTTGAAATGATTTAAAAGAATGACACCAATTAACATTTTGTATCTATGTTTAACTTGCTGTTAAACCTAGAATCCAGTATTCTTATCACAGAGCAGTTGCTGCATGTAATTACTTTCTGTATATGAGTAGACAAACTCAGACACAGGTCTGGAAAGATCTGTATAAAGAGACTACAGTGACCCTCTCTATGTATAATTAGGTTGAAGATGGTGAAGTGCTTTAGCTTTTCATCAAATATTTGATTTCTTTTTGTATGATGAATTAAACATAATTTTTCAAAGTAAAAAATTCTGCAAAATAAAGTGCCATCACTTAGAGACATAAAAGAAGATATATCTATATTCAGGTAACACCTCTCCATACACTGAAAACCTAGCTTGCCTTGGGGATGCGGTCGGTATTTTAGGGTATGAAAATGCAGAGCTACCTGGTCTCTTGCAAAGGTCCTTTTTCTTCATTTCTGGCTACTGTGACTTAAATTTGACTAGGTGTGGGGGAGGGATAGAGTTTCCATCAGAATACCTAATCGTAGTGAGCAATGTACGCAGAAGTAGGGGGCAGGAGGATAGAAAAACTTGAGAAATACTCAGGAAACAGTAAGTCATTAAGTTTGGTTAGAACCCAGCAAAATGGAAAAAGAACAGTGCCCTATAAACTTAGATTGGTAGAAGAGGTTCAGAGAGGCAAGAACGCTGAAAGCTGGACTCATTTAGCTTTATTTCTTTAAGTGAGTGGGAACTTTTTGAGTAGAGTAGTGACAGTATCTTAAGGGAAGATTTTGGCAGCAGTACACTAGGTGGATAGAAGTAAGCTTCCTTAGGGAATTCCAAATGGTTAACACAAGAGAAGATGAAGATTTGAACTGAAGCACAGCAGTGAAAATGGAGAGTGTTGAAGAGAGCTGGTAGGTAAGAGATAGGACACAATGCTCATTGGATAAAAAGAGTTCAAACACTGGCAAGAAGTGTAAAGAAGGATTTGCAGAATATGTCACGAGTAATACTTAGAAAACGATGATGTCATCTTCTGGAAACAGAGAAGTCATATAGGAAAACCTATCTTAGCGTAGACAGTGGGTTTGTTTTCACACGTTTTTGAGATTGAATTTCCAGGCAGGACCCTGAGTAAAACAAACTTCAATCATTTAAAGATTCATCTTGACACTATTGACAGTGCAGGTATTGGTATGACTGTTTGACGGCTCATGAGGACAGTGATGAGTCCTGAGGAATGATTTACTCTGAGGATGCTGGGAGGCTGGAGGGGCGCAGTGGAGATCACTGAGAAAGAAGAGGAGAATCAGCTCAAGCCTTAAAAGGATCTAAGGGAGAGCGTATTTTCAAAATGGGAAGATCAGCAATACTCCATGCAGCAAAGAGTTAAGGAAGAAAGGGACTCTGCTAATTCTCTGTTGAGAGAAATAGCATTTTTTAATTGTGATTTATTTGAGATAGTGTCTTGCTCTGTAGCCCAAGATGGCCTCAAACTTATGATTCTTCTGCCACAGCCCCTTGGGTAGCCAGAAGTAAAGGTGTGCACCATCACACCCAGCTAAAATTAAGATATTTTTAAATTAAAGTAAATATGTGGATAGTTTGGTGAGTGTTGAAAATGTGTACACCTCTGTAAGCACCATGCTAATCAAGGTAGAGTGTTTCCAACACAGTGTTCTCATACAAATGGCTCCACCGGCACTGGGCTCTGTGCAGGTAGCAATAGGGCAGATTTGGTCAGGCACAATTAGGAAAGCGAATCTTAAATTTGAGGCCTGTCTAAAAAGGCTGCATTATCTGAGGTCAGATTAAGTAAAAAAATCAAATACTGAAGTCAGGGTCAGAGGGGACAAAGGGACAGTATGTTGTAAGTCTGAACAGGTTGAGGATTTTGCAATTCTGTGTGCCATGTGAGCAAACTTCATTGACCGGCCAGCAAGAAGGTGCCATCAAAGACAGCTTTAATTTTCTAGCTGGGAGAATTCGCCCTCTTTGAATTCTGGGAAGTTAAGCTTTTAGGTATGTGGTGTTCCTGCCTGAGGTCTGAGGAGATGAGACTTCTGGGAGCTTCTTAAAAACATGTGCTCTAGAGGCTGGGGATGTAGCTCAGTGGAATAAGCACCTGCCTGGCAAGCACAAGGTCCTGAGTTCAATCCCCAGTACCACCAAAAAAAAAAAAAAACATGTGCTCTCGTGCTGATTGCTGGTGAAAGTGGGACCTTGGCTAACTTGGATATTTTTGTTGTTTACTAGCAGATCATTCCACTAATTGCAAAATTGGGATGGCATTTAACTGAGAATATGTGAAAAGACTGGTAGACCTTGATATGGAACACATCTCTAACATAATGCTGCATTATGTCCAACTCGTCTTCAAATATAGCTGTCATTGCCAGGCACCAATGGGCTGGGCGTGTTTACTAAGGTCTCTACCTAGATGTCTATGTGGCACTTTAAAAAAATTTTATTTTAAAGAAAAAAACCCTAAATCTCAAAATAAGACAATAGGAGAATAACAATAGTTAATATATCACATATTGTTATCTTTAAATTAGTTACCTAGAGTACAAGAGATAGGCATTTAATTGTCCAAACAATGTTGGCACAAACCTTTCTTTTCCATGAACTAAGAGAAATTAGTAGTATAACTATCTTTACTATATAGATAGACAGGTTTTTTTTGTTTTTGCTTTTCCCTTCCTTCTTTTCTCCTTATGTAGCATTTTTAACGTCATGTTGTGTGTGTGTGTGTGTGTGTGTGTGTGTGTGTGCGCACGCGCACACATGGGGGGAATTACAGGTGTGTACCGTGTGTACCACCACCACCAGCCAGTCAGAAGTGTTGATCCCTGCCCTTTCTTCTACTCCTCTTTATTCTTCTAAATGTCACACAGTCTTCCTGGATTCTTGCTCTTTCCCTCAAACCCAGCATTGGGTCCATCACAATCTGTCAGCTATACCTTCAGGATACACCCTGATTTCGTCTAGCATGACTACTAGGCAGGCAAGCTCTTGAGGCAGATTGCCTGGGTTTGAATTCTAGCCCTACCTCCCTTAGCTATGTAATCCCAGCCAAGGTATTTCCCCTTTCTGCCTCAGTTTCCTTATATGTGAAATGAAGATAACAGCCAGGCATGGCAGAGCGTGCCTGAACCCCAGCACTCAGAAGGCTGAGGCAGGAGGATCCCCATAAGTTTGAGGCCGGCCTGTACTATATAGTGAGTTCAGTGTTAGCCCAAACTATGCAGCAACACCATGTCCTAAAAACCAAAAACTTAAAGTGAAAATAACTTACTTAGAATTAGATCTGGCCATAGCTAACTGTTTGGTTAAAGTTAGTCTACTTCTCTTGCTATGGTTCAGATAAGTGTCACCCAAAGGCTCATGTGTCAAAGGTGTACACTTCAGTGTAGTGTGACAGGGAGGTGCTAGAATTATTTTTTCCAGTACTGGGGATTGAACTCTGAGCTTCATGCTGAGCTACATCTGAGCCCTTTTTTATTTTTTATTTTGAGATAGGGTCTCACTGAGCTGTCAAACTGCCCAGATGCGGCTCAAACTTGCCATCTCCCTTCCTTAGTCTCCCAGAGTGCTGAGATCACCAGAGTGCTCCATCACAGCAGTGAAGTGATAGAATTCTTAAGAGGTGGGGCCTGGTGGGAGGGAAGTCCTTCAGTCATTGGAGGTCTGACCTGTGGACTCCTGTTTATTTCTCTTTCCATGTTTTGGTTCTGCTTCCTGGCTCATAGGTGAGTGAGATACTCTGCTGTGTGCTCCCTGCACGCTGTCCCAACCTCGCCAGATCTTGGAGCAGAAATCCCAGAACTGTGAATCCAGATACACCTTTTCTCTCTATAGCTTAACTACCTCAGGTATGTACGGTAGCAATGGAAAGATGACAGATACCTTTCCAGTCTTAATCCAACCGTCATATTCTACTGGATTAATGAAACTATCAACCTCTATCAAGCTTCCCTGCTTTTACTACTTTTGCTTTCTGTGGTCTACAAGCTACCAAGATGAACTTTTAAAAATAAAAAATTAGATTAAGCTATTCCCTGTTCAAAGTCTTTCAATAGCTTCCTTTGCAAAAGAAACTCAAAGTGGTTTCCATAGTCAACAAGACCCATGCAAGTCTGGTTCCCACCAATAGTGCACCATATTACTCCTTCTTTGCACTGGTTGTGCTTGGTTTTGCTCTTCCAGTAATTCCTGGCACAGACCTTGACCTGGCAATTCTTCCTCCCATGACTGTTCATCAAGCTCTTCATATTGGACCACTACGCTATCCAGCTTCACACAGATCCTGAAAGGAGGCTGCCCAAATTACCCTATTCCACGTTTGCCCACTTTATTTTTCTTTATAGTTCTCATCAGTAACTAAAACTTCTGTAAATGAAATTGTATATTTGTTTGTTGTCTGATTCTCTCCCTATAATGACCATTTCCATAGTAAGTCTTATGCATAACTATGTCCTTGTAACTCAAACAGTAACTGAACACTGTAAAACATTAAAGAAAATTTGTGGAGGTGAATTAATGGGCTATTCATTTTTAGTCTTCCCATATTCTCTCAACCCATCTATGCTCTGCTACAAATTAAACACCATAGAAATCAGTTAGCTCAGCATTAGAGTTTCACAGGGGAAGAAAACTCTCAGCTGAGGTGAAGGATGAGCACTTGGAACCACATCTTCCACCTGTCCTAAATTTCTTGTATCCTTCACTGTCTCTAATTTCTTCCATCCACAGTAGCGCTGTGCTACAGTACCAGGCAATGCAGGGTATCATGAGGGCTAGTAGAACCTCCTGGGGTCTTTCTGGCGTCTCTCTCCTCTTTCCCTCCTCCACTTCTCTTTCTCCTGCAGCCGATCCTCAGGGTTTGCTCTTTTTATCTTTGTTTTGTGTCAGAAATTGAATTCACAACCTCACACTTGCCAGGCAGGTGTTGTGCCTCTGAGCTATAACCCCGGGCCTCAGAGTTTGCTCTTCACCTTCCCCACTGCTCCTCCAGGTGACTTCAGCTGCCATCCACCTGTTGAGGAATCTGGACCTCAGGCTTTTGTCCTCATTTCCAACTCAATTATATCTTTTAAATTGAGGTAAGATCTTACTAAATTGCCCAGGCTGGACTTGAATTTGCAATCTCCCTGCCTCAGCCTCCCAAAATGCTGAGATTACAGACATGTATCACTGTGCCTTACTCCCAACTCATATTTCTATCTATCCACTGCAATCCTCCATCTGATGTATCTGAGCATCAGCTGTTTTATGGTTTGTGTCTATATGCCTCCCTCAAACCTCATGCAGTCATAGGATTTTTTTCAGAGGTGACTGGATCTAGAGTGTGTCATTGATTCACAGTACAATGTTGGGATTAAGGATGTATGTGCTACACCTACCCTAGGGTGGGTAGCCTACATAGACTATAAGATATGGAAAGAGGCTTGTTCCATCTCTTCCTCTCCCTGGTTGCTTTTGCTGTCTTCAGTTCCATGAACTGTTGCCCCTTTGTCATGTGCCACTCTGCCTTGGACCCAGCCAAGTAGGGACTGAAATCTCTGCAAACTATGAGTTAAATGAACCTCTCCTCCCTTAACTCTTTTTGTCTCAACAGTAAGAAAAGTAACTAAGACAGACTTTGGTACCAAGAATAGGGTCATTGCTGTGACTATAACTGACCATATATCAGGAGCCTTTGGGAATGGCTGGTGGGAAGAGTTTGAAAAAGTTCAGAGATGCTGGCTGAAAAGGTAGAGCTGAAACACCTTAGGAGGTACTTGATGGGAGATCCCGCTCAAAGCCAAGACCAGAACGCTGATAGAAATTCTGCCAGTAAATACCAGGCTCAGGAGATTTCTACTCAGAAGGACTGCATTGGTTGTTGGACTCCAGACAATGTGCATTATGCCTTGGCAGAAACTTTGTCTGCATTTTGCTCATGTCCAGAGACTTTGCTGAGACTGAGATTAAGGATTATTGACTAATTAATCTGTCAGAAGAAATTTCAAAGCAGCCTAATGTTGAAGTGGTAGCATGGCTACTTTGGGGGGCTTTTAGCCAGATCTATGTTGAGAATAAAGAGAACTAGCAAAATGACTTAAAATGTTATGAATTTGGCCAGAAAGTAAGCTACAGTAAAACTGTAGACTGCAAAGACAGAGCAGAGGAGATTTTGATTGCCAAGAATGAACAGGAAGATAGAAAAGATAGTTTGAGAAAGATAGCTTTGCAGGCTTAAAGCTGCAAAAGTGAAAGATTTTCTTTAAGAAATGAGCCCTAAAATACCATGTTCCAGAATGGCAGCAGCCTAGGGAAATTATTCTTTGGGATTCGGTTCATAGGCACTGGAACCCTAAAGTCAAGAGAGAAGAAAGCCCGGCTACTCCTCTAGCTGGTGACAAACCTTGGCATCAGCCACATGGCATTGGTTTCAGGTGATGCAGAATTCAATAGTTGTGGGATCAGGAAAGCATCCACCCAGATTTTAGAAGAAAGCCTGGGAGATCAGGCAGTGTGCCCCTGAAAGGGTAGTGTGGGAAGCCGTCAGTGTGAAGACAAAGATGCAGTGGAGACCTCAGAAGTTTGGAGAAGCCAGGAACGTGGATTGTCTGAGGAAAGCTCCAAGGGAGGAGCAGAGTGGACCCAAAAGAGAAGGCATGGAAACCACAAACCCCAGAAGTGCCATGAGGTGGAGCCACTCAAGCCCTTTGGAGCTCATATCTTGCCATAGATTGTCTTGGATGTTGCAGGACTTAGTGTTTGCCTTGCTAGATTTTGGACATGCTTCCATTCCATTCCTTTGTACGTCTCATTTGTAACTTTTGGAAGGAAAATGTCTATCTTGTGCCATTGAATGTTGGAAGTGTTTAACTTTCTTTTCATTTGTACAGGAGCTCAAAGCTAAGAGTTTGTCTTATATCTCAGAGGAGACACTGTAGTTGAACTTTTCAACAGTGCTGAAACTATTAGGACTTTGATGACTCTTGGAGATGGACTAACTGCTTTTGGATAAAAGGATGTACATGAATATTTGGGGGCCAGGGTTAGAATGTTACAGATTGTATCTAGATGTCTCCTCAAAGCCTCATCCAGTCATAGGGTTTTTTCAGAGGTGGCTGAATCTAGAGTGTGTGATTGATTCATAGTACAATTCTGGGATTAAGGGTGCTGGGATTAAGAATATGAGTGCTACACCTTCCCTAGGGTGGGTAGCCTGCCTGCAATATAATGGACAGAATGAGGCTTGTCCCCTCTCTTTCTTCTCCTTGTTGCTTTTGTTGTCTTCTCCTTCCATGAACTGTTACCCCTCTGCTATGTGCCACCCTGCTTGGAGCCACCTGATTACAGACTGAAACCACTACAAACTGTGAATTAAATAAACCTTTCCTCCTTTAACTTTGAGTGTCAGGTATTTTGTCTCAGCAATGAGAAAAGTAACTAAAACATGTTTAACATTCTCAAAGTAGAATCTACTCTCCATCAAAGTTGCTATCCCTTCAATGCTCCTTGTCTGATGAATGGTAATAGCTTACCCAAACTGAAAGTTACCCAAATTCTCACTCTGTTCCTTTCAAATGACCTTCAGGACACACTGAATCTAATTATTACATCTATTTCCCTCATTTTTGCTGCTACTACTAGTTATGGCAGCCATGTTTTTTACATTGACTAATGTAATAATCACCTAATTAAGTGTTGTGATGGTTAATCTTGTCAACTCACTTGGCTTGAGAGATACCTAGGGGATTAGCAAAGCACATTTCTAGGTGTGTCTGCATGGGTCACGGAAGGTGACCTTGGGATCATGCCCGCTCCGCCATCTCTTTCTCTCTGGTGCTCTTCCCCTCCTGCCTCCCAGCTACCAGGAAGTAAGCCGCTTTGCTCCACTATCCTGCCCCCCAACCAGGATGCTTCTGCACTGCAGTCACCACTCACAGACTGGGTCCCCCTAGACCATGAGTCAAATTAAACCTCTCCTTTAAATTATATATATATATATATATATATATATATATATATTTTTTTTTTTTTTTTGCGGTACTGGGGATCGAACTCAGGACCCTGCGCTTGCTAGGCAAGCGCTTATTCCACTGAGCTATATCCCCAGCCCTCCTTTAAATTATAGATATTGGGCATCTTGTCCCGCATAGGAAAGCTGACTAATACCAGTATTTTCAAAATGGGTCTTAATCCATTAGTGAAGTGTCAAATCAATTTTATAGATTAAACAAGCTTTTAAAAGAATTTTAAATTTACATATACAAGGCAGAAATTAGCACGACAAAACTTAGAAGCAGTACAGGTACATTTACTGGCAGCATTTCATTTTTTGTAAAAGTTACAGCACTTAAAACGTTTTCAATGGGAACAAACACATCTGCAAAAGAAAACCTGCCCCTGCTCCCATGCACTTAACTCGAGTGGAGGAATGTTCTGCATGAATACTACTTAGTAAATAGCATGATCAAATGTAGTAGAAATTTAATTTTAATATTATTTATATATACATCATAGTTGTGAAAGACATTTAGGCTATTTCTTAGGCAAATATAGGTTGCCCAGACTCCTTATGTCTCCTGTACCTCAACTGGTTAGCTTCCCTGGAGTTTTTATTTGAATTGTGTCTTTTCTCCTGCCTTTGTATGTTGTTCTAGCAACACCCTTCTATTTGAAATAGCAGGCTGCTATTCATGCTTCAGGTTGGTCAGTACAGTTTTATTCGTCAATTGCTCTGTAGGGTCAGGAGTTAAATTTTCTGGATGCTGACACTTCCTCAAAGTCAATGAGTCTAGTAATCGCTCCTCCCCCAGGTCTTATTGCTTCCTGAAGCAGCGTGTGAATTTGAGTAGGAGTCATTCCTGGCCTCTGCACCAGTAGCTCTTGCCACCGCCAACGTTCGTCTTTCCAATCCTATGAGCACTTAAGCCAGGGAGCAGGTGAGGACCTTGACCAGGAGCCTGAGGCCACAAAGAGAGGAGGGACCTCTGTGGTGAAGATTAGTAAATGTCCCCCACACACCAACAACTCCCGACTCCCTTCGAGCCACCTGAAAATGGACTGAACCATGAGCCAAAGTAAACCTCGCTTCCTTTTATCTTGGAATGTTGAGTTTAGTGTCTCAGCAGTGAAGAAAGTAATTAAGATGCTCTGTCATTGACAATATGTCTTAAATGTGACTGGGAAAATTTGGAAGAGCACAGTTCAGAAAAAGCTGTAGCAGCTGCACCCTGAGCTCAAGGAACGTAGTAAAGGCCCGATTCTCAGCCTTACGGTGCAAGGTCCACAGGGCCAGCATCTATGCAGGCTGTAATCGCAATTTAAATTAAATAAATAGAATAGGATAGAAATCACCCAGCTGTAGCTTGTGCTGTTCAGGTTTTGCAGTTGTCGTTTTGCCCTCCCTTGTTCATTTTCTACCCTGGGGATGACATTTCTAAAAAGTGCGATAGAGCAAGTGTTAAGTATTGTATTCAAAGACAGAAGAAGCTAGAGATGAAACTTGGCTCCTGCATCTGCTGGCAGTGGGGTACTGTATGAGCCACTTCAGCAACGACCCCTGCTTTCCTCCTCTACAGGGTGAGAGTCAGACATGAACGCAGCGCTTGGGCCAGACCCACTGCAAGCCACTCTCAGTCACTGTGTCTAATCTTTACAGGAATTTGAGATACTATCTCCTCAGTTCATTAAGGAAGTAGCAGCTCAGAGAAATTAAGTAACAATGGGATCCTATTGCCTATACACTCCCAAGCAAGGATTTCATTTCAAGAGGCCCCACACTTTTTCCAGTGAGCACACATTTCTACCCTTATAAACTATGAGGTCTGTCAGCCATAGCTTCTGACATATTCACAATTCACTGAATGTGCATTAAACATCAGTTTTGCACGTGGTCCTAAGTTTGATGCTGTAGGGGAAAGAGAAAAGTAAAATGTGGTCTGTTTTCATAGAATGAACATTTGACTTAGAAACACTGATAGATCTAGAGCAAGAGAAATCCTGTTGATGGTGCTGACTGTAAGTGTTTCAAAACTGTAGCAGATGTTTTATTATAGATTTAAATTACACTTAATGAAATAAATTTATATCTTGTACAATGCATAAATGTTCTAGTTTAATTACCCAATTTGTAGGTAAAAAATCTATATGAACATGAATGACTGCAAGTTATTTTGAAATTTAGCAAAAGATGCCTGATTTCAGATACTATAATTACAACAATAACAATCTATTTTGCATTTGAAAAACATCCCTGTGGATTTGTACTTTAGTTAATTATTAGGGTTTTTAAAAACAAAATTGGTCTGCTTTCCAGTTAAGAACTAAAAAAGAAATATAAATAGGTATAATTAATATGTGCCAATTAAAAATAAATGTATTTTGGGCTGGGGATATAGCTCAGTGGCATAAGCACCTGCCTGGCAAGCTCAAGGTCCTGAGTTCAATCCTTGGTACCACAAAAAAATATATATTTTAAAATATGACTTGCTTATGACCCCCAAACAATGATGACAAGTCACTCGGTAATAGTTATGGTTTGTGGCTGGCCATCCCCCCAAACCCTCACACAGTCATGGGGCCAGCTTATGGAGTTTATGATTGATCCATGGTCCAGTGCTGGGATTATGGGTGTGAGTGCTACACCTGCCTGGGGGCAGACAGCTTGCATACAGTGTAACAGAGAGAAAGTGGCTGCTTTCTACTCCCTCCTTTTTGCTCTTGTTGATTTGCTGTTTTCCACCTCCATGAACAGTTGACCTATATGTGCCACTCTGCCTTGGAGCCAGCCAAGTATGGACCAAACCTCCACACACTGTGAACTAGATAAACCTTTCCTTCCTTAATTTGGGATGTGAGGTGCTTTGTCTCAGCAATGAGAAAAACATAACCAAGACAGTAATTAATTTAAAATTATGTATAAAAGGGCCATTGGAGCAGCAATTTAACATTACCCCACAACCCTTTTATATCTGCTATTTTCCTAAGAGATGGGAGTGTCAATTTTAAATAATCTCAGAACAACACAACTATATTTCCTATATCATGAATTTACTAAATCTGAATGAAACTATTTTAACAGCTGCAATCATGCTAATGCAGAAGTAAAAAAAGAATTTTAACAAAATTTCTATTTGCTGGTTTGTTACCCTTGAAACTTGCTTGAAATTTCTTAACAGTCAATGATTTTAGATTGAAAATAACATTGATAGTTTTTATTCAACTTATGAATTGTTTTTACGTTTAATTACATTTTCTCAGGAAGGCTTTTTTTTCTGTAAGTGTAATACGAAATATGTAATACACTATGAAGAAAGCCAAAGAACTCATAGGCAAGAACATTTTTCAAAAATAATTCTTTAAAGGGCTCACAGGAAGCAGCCTCGTCATTCGTCAGAACAAAGCCTCACCCTTCCACATTTTGTTTACGCTTTCTGCTTTCCCTACTTATTGTCTTAAATTGACTTTCCATTCCTCTGGTGTGCCTCATGCTCTAAGAAAAGCTGGAAAATGTAGCTTACATGCACAACTCCAACTTGTCAGATTTTCTGAGGTGCATCATAAAAAAGAAATCAGTGGGGAACTGCAGAGGAGAGCAGGCCCAAGGGGAGGGGGAAGCATAGGGGGGGCTTCTGCAGCCCACCCCACAGTGTAGATGGGACGAGCCAGCAAGGTGCCCTAGGACCTGGGCAGTGGTTGGCGTGAAAGAGTCAGGATTTCCCTTTGAAGTACCAAGACAAACAAACCCTGAACATGAACTGTATCATTATCTTGGCCTAACGATACTTAAACATTATACACTGTGGTTATTATTTCTTAAAACTGAATTCTATTACTTCTTAGTTATAACCTCTGAGAAAACTTTAAAGAGATCCCAAGAAGAATTAAGAAATTCCCAAGATTTATGCTTTCAATCTTCTTTTAATTTCTTTGTGTGTAAGTAAAATTAGTATTACAGCCTATAAAGTCAATACCATTTATATCCTACTTAAGAAGCCAAATAATATTATACACCTACATCTGGTGACTAAAAGTTCATTTGACCAGTGCTAGTTTCAAAGCATCCTAGGACATTTCTCAAACAAATAAGAATTTGCATGCAGATATATTCACTAAGAAGTCTGTGGTGGATTGTCCAGTTACTGCACAAAGGCTTACATTTTTACATTTTTTCTAAATAATTATCAGCTATAAGATAAAACATACAAAAAGAGTATTTGAAAACATCATCGTTAAGTGTGAAAATGAGACAAAACATTTCACAAGAAAAGGAACACTTGAGCTATAGCCCCAGCTCCACAATGTTCCCAGCAAGCACAGGATAAGAGGATCCTGCTCTTGTGATGTGCAGGAATAAACACACACACGAGAAGCCAGTGGTTTAGGGTTAGTGAAGACCATGTATCATTCCCGTTGGACAAATAATGGATCAGAGTTATTCTACTGGACTTCTCGCAAAGTACACAGTTGGAGGCCCTGTCAGACTATGAAATTCAAAGATGTCTTCCTTCAGGCTGGATTAGTTAAAAGTATAAAATAGTAAGCCAGAGACTGAGAAATAGAAATAGTTATACATCCTTTCTCCAAAATAATATGAAGAGGTCTACATTGTATGGAATAGAATGAAACACTAGATCTTCTGCAAATGCGAAGCAGATCAAGAGGGGCAGGGAGATTGGAGGGAGGGGAGAGGGAGGGGAAGTAAACAGAAATAAGACATGTTTTACAGATGTACCAACTCCTCGTAATGAATGTAATCATTATGTACTGCAAACATGTACTAATAAGAAAATTGGGAGGGGAGACTGACCCAGGGTCTTGCTATGTAGTTCAGGCTGTCTTGCACTCACTAAGTAGCCCAGGCTGGCCTTGAACTCACAGTGATCGTCCTGCCTCAGCTTCCTGTGTCAGAGATCATAGATGTGTGCCACTATGCCTGACCTAAATTTTTTTAACTAAAAAAAACAGGATTCTAAATAAAGATAGTAATGTCTAATTTCAAAATAAATGACAAATATATAAAGGTGCATACATTAAGAAAGAAAAATAGGCTGGACATGGCAACGCGCCCTTGTAAGCCCAGCACTCAGGAGACTGAGATAGGAGGATTGTCATGAGTTCAAGGCCAGCCTGGGCTATGTAATGAGTTGTTCAAGACCATCCTGCACTACATGGTGAAACCCCGCTTCAAAACAACAACAAAAACTGCAATCAAATTAAAAGTATGATGTCTCAAAGGAAGTGATAACTTTGGCTTCTCAGATATGCCCAACTGAGGTGGCAAATATCAGAGAAAATGCCCGTGAAGAGGGAATGCTGTATTTCATCCACTGGAAAAGTACAGAGTACCTAACTATAGTGCTATGTGTAAAAGGATCTTCAGAAAGTTATAAAATGTTATTTTAGGACTCATTCTAGGATTTGCATTTTTACAGGCACACAACTGAATAAAGCCAAGGTTTGGGTACAATGGCATTTTTAAAGTACCTTAGTTTTTATCTTTTTAGAGGTGCAAGAAAATTAAAATGGTGCTGTAGAGCAATTGCTGAGCTAATCTGGAATAAAAGAAATTCATGAAAGAAAAAAATAACAGTATTACCTGTACTACGGTAGGTTGAGGGGAGGAGTATATCAGCAGGTGTGTGCTGTGTTGGGGAGGGGAGTCTCTGGCTTAAATTGTTTTTTTTCTTTCTGATATCAAGAATTGAACTCAGGACCTTGCACTTGCCAAGCAGACGCTTGTGCCGCTGATCTATATCCACAGTCAGATTGTAACTTGTTATTTCAGAAACATCCAGCAGATTGTCTTGAATGCTGTAGCTTCTGCCCTCGCAATAGTCATCCTCTGTCTTTTAATTTTCTAGGTCACTTGGACACAGTTTGGCAAACCATTCACTCAAGCATTGCTTGTGTTCCCTTAACTACAGCTTGTTACGAAACATCACAGGTAACTTGTTTTGGTTTCTAATTTCAAGTGAAAGCGTCTTGGTTACTAGTTCAGAATTTCAACTAGATCCACAAAGAATAATTATACTTAAAAATAATGCTCAATTCACTGCTGATTTTTATAATGTATATGATATGTAAATACATACGTTTCTCATGTGTAACAAGTTTGATAACAAAATATTGTGCAATGGAATTTTTTGCATATAACCTTAAAAGTAATGCTGGATGAAAGAAACCAGATATAAATGAGTGTACATTGTGTGATTATGTTTGTATAAAATTCTAGACATGCAAAGTCATCTATAGAGAAAGAGAAAATAGGTAATTGTCTGGAGGAGAGGGCAGGGGCCCAGGTAGGAACGAATATTGAAACTTTGAGGGTACTGGAAATATTTGTCATCTTGACTGCTGGTGATGGTTTCACAGATGTACACAAATATGAAAACCTATCAAAACTGTACATTTGAAATATATGCCATTTGTATTTATGTCGATTATGCCCCAACAATGCTTTTAAAAACTCTAGTCTTGGCTATCAGCTTATTCCTGTAAGAATAAGTGGTGGTAATACAACTACGATACATGTTGTATATCTGAGGTGACGGTGAAAAACAAAACTAAGAAAGGAGAACAGGGATGTGTGATTAGTGGAAGGACAAACCCTCATGTGGTGCTGTATCTGGCGGTCAAGCGTCTGACCACTGAGCCAGTGCAAGCTTCTCCATAACACTGATTGCTTAGCTTTCATCGCCGCGGAACAAATAACCCCCCAAGTCCTCATCTGACACTATTTCTTACAGCGTCTCAAGAAGATGCATTATCTCTAATGCTGGACAACGTCTCCTAGTACTATGGCTGAATAAACCACGGGGTAGACTTAGCAGCTCCTAGTGATAAGGTGAAAGGGAAAGAAAAGCAACAGCTCAAGGACCCGAAAGACACACAGATCGGCACTTTTATTTTTACCACTAATATCTACAGGAAGAAAGATGGTTTTGGAGATGTATCAGTTCAGCGCTCAGAGCATCCCTGCAATACACCCTTTGGCTGCAATACAGCCAAAGTAATACTTCAAAACCGCACTCCGACGGTGCCATTCGCGCAGAAGGCCGACTGCGGCTTCCTGCTGCCCACTGCCTGTAGGGCCAGGGCGAGTCCTTCACAAGGCTGGCTGCGGGCTTCGTAACTGGAGCCTTGTCCGGCCCTTCAGCTCATTCCCCTGTCCTCAGTCATTCTGAATGCCTGTCCCTATCTTAGCCATCAAGGTTGTTCTTGCTGAGGAGCAGTTTGGGTTCTCCAGGAAGCAGGCTCCGAGGCAGGGCTCAGTGTTCCGGATGTTTACCAGGGAGGGCCCTGGAGTCACCAGCCACGGACTGGAGAGGGCGGAAGCAGGATCAGGGAGGGGGAGAGATCAAGCTGAGACGCAGGCCCGCCGGCCACAGCCTACGGAGCACGGCGCTCTGAACCCGAAATAGCCCATGCGAAGCAGCCTGCACTGTTCTATTTGTTTAAGCTGCATTTGGAGATTTTTGTTTGTTTTTAATTTTATTAGGACATGTTTGCAGTACATAAGGATTACGTTCGCCATGGACCTGGGAGACGTGCACAACGCATCTCGATTCTTTTTACTTTCCCTCCCCCAACAGCATTGCTTTTTAATTTTCAGTTTAATTACTTTTTCTCTTCATAGATGAGAGATGGAGGACAGCACAGTCTTGTTACCCGGGGTTTCCTGAGTCTGAAGGAAGCCCTGCTCTAGTGCTCCCACTCACAGGACCCAGGAATTTGTAACTCCACACCGCTGACCTGTGTACTGCTTACAGGTCCCCGTAGGAGGGTGTGTGTGTGTGTGTGTGTGTGTGTGTGTGTAACGTGCTCTTGCCTATGTGTGAAGTGCCTTTTCATACATTAAGAAATGCAAGTTTCACTATGAAAAGATCCAGTGGCTCAGAAGTCCCCTCCTGAACAAAGCCTTCCCTTTCTTTTCCCTGGCTACCCTGATTCGCCATATGCACCGCGACGCCATGGGTGCACCTGGAGCGTTGTCCCCATAGACCACGAGCCCTGTGAAAACCAGGCTTCTTCATCCTCTGTGTCTTGCACCATCAGACAGTCTGTGTTTAGATGATTTGTGATATGCTCAGAGATCTCCCTAGAAGTCTGGTAAGCAAGAACAGTTATTCTTTGTTACCTGTTTATTTTTAGCTCAAATGTAGTACTTATATTAAAAAGTGTCCAAAATATTAATGCATCCCTCAATGACTTATCCCAAAATGAACACCTGACAACCAAGCGGGTCAAGAAAGAGAACATTTTTGGAAACCCCTTTGGTACCTTCTCAAGTATTCATCTTTATAAACTATTTCTCACTATGCCAAAAATCCAGGCAACCTAGCCTTCAGTGGTTACTCCTTTTAGAAATAAACAACTCTCCCATCCTCCTTCTTTTTTTACCGTTTTCTTTTTTCTCCCTCCCCTCCCCCCTTCCCTTCCAGAGCCTTTGGCTGTGTGATATCCCCAGCCATTTTTATTTAATTATGTTTCTATTCTGAGTCAGTGCCTCACTAAGTTGCTCAGGGCTGGGATCCAACTTGCCGTCCTCTTGCCTCTGCGCCCCCAAAGTGCCAGGATTATATGAGCGTGTCACCCGACTTTCTTGCTGCGCTGCCAGGCAGTGTGCTGCCAGTCACTTACATAGTCTCAAACCCTGTCATCTTCTTAAAGAAATGCACGCTGTCACAGCGCTTCTGTGGCTGAATTACTTCTGCAAGGCCCCGCTTCTTCCTTTGTCTCCTCTTACTGTTGTTCTTTTCCCCCACATTCTTCCTGACTCAGTTTACCCACTTCCTGTTACCTTCTGACCTGTCTTCTCATTTTAACTCCCCCACTATCATATGCTTTTAAAAAGTTTTCCAGTAACAGTGGAAGCTTTGATGAGTTATTTAAATAAGGTCCAAGCAGGGACTCTTGGAGTCTGAAAGATGGAGGGAACATGGCATTAAAAAGGTCAGCAGCTGAGTAGAAAACATGTCAGAGTTAGAGAAAATGATTTACTTCTCTGCGTGTCAGGCAAAGAGTAAGAAGAAACTGAAACCTGACAGCCTCAAAGGGTTAACCTCAAACTACCTAACGTACATACTCAGGATATGGATGTCAGAGCGACACAAACAACAGTGCTTCAGAAAGTTTCAGAAGGCACAATTAACAGAAAGTGCTATTAGTCTAGAGGGACAAAAATCAATAGTCACAAGAACTGACTACGGCTCTGGAAACGCCTCATCTCTGTACATTTCACTGTAACTTCGCTGTTTCTTTTTTATTATGCATAACGGTTCTTTTCGTTTCTTGTCAGTTTCATGTCATTTGAAGAGTCAGTATCTGTTGAGATTTGTGATTACAAGCCATGCAAGGGATGACAGTGTTCTCTTAAATCTTAATGAGATGCCTTTAATTATGTCTGAACTTTAAAAGTGTATAGGTATGCTCATGTACATTTATTTAACTGTTATAAATGAAGCATAAAAGACTGATTCAAGGAATTCAGTGCAGAGAATACCCAGTGACTATATTTAATCAGATCAAATGCTGGGATCCGATCTTGCTTCATAATTTAACAACAGTTCACTCTAGTGTTCTCAGCAAACTATTCCTCCCATTTGGGAAGGCATAGAAATTGCCGCTAGGCTAGGCGTGGTACACATGCCTGTAACCTTAGCACGGAGGGAGGCTGAGGTGGTAGGATTATAAATTTGAGACCCTGCCTCAAAATAAAAATTAAAAAGGCTTGGGGATGTAGCTTAGTCACAAAAGCACTTTTAGGTGCAACCCCTCCCCCCAAATAGGGGGCACTGATACAAACCCCCCATGTGGAATATGGTTCTTTATACTTTGTTATTCCCGTATCCGTCTCCCTGGTAGATTCTGAGAACTTCACAGATGAAGATGTGTCCCATCCACACCACCAACACAGGGCCCAAAACAGGTGTTTCAAACCTCCTGAGCAAAGAACTTCAGGGTCAGTCTGAGTTCCTCTCAAGCCTCACCTTTCTCACTGATACTCCCCAAATTTATAATCTTCAGTGATTTTACCCCAAAAGAGTAGTGTTTTCTAAATCATACCTTTTTCTGCACTCGCCACCCTACACCCGGGTGCCCCTGAAGGTCATTGTTGTGGCCTCTCTGCTGACTCCTGGCTTCCTCTTATCTATGGATATGCTCCTGTGTGTCTTCCACAAGGCTCTGGGAGGTACCTTTTTTGTTTTTCTTTACTGGGGACTGAGCTCAGGCCCTTTGCACTGTGTTACATTCCCAGCCCTGCCTTTTTTTTTTTTTTTTGTGAGGCAGTCTCACACTGTCTCTAAACTGCGCTGCTTAGGCTTGAACTTGTGATCTTCCTGCCTTGGGGTCCCAGACTACTGGGCTTACAGATGCACACCACCATGCCTGGCTTAGTCACGCTTCTTACATACATAGGGGAAGGAAACTTTTGAGCGTCAGGTGCAGTGTTGAGTATCTACATTTATGTCCTTTACTACTTATAGTACCCACCCATGGCAGGCTTGTGTTATTATAGCATTTGTGCAAAATGAAATTGAGATGAAGTGTCATTCTGACCTCATCTGTCCTCCCAGGCTGCCTTCTCTGGCTGGCCCTATTATCTCACTGCTGAATAAACATCTCTACCGAAAAACACTTTTACTACTAGTTTCCTTTTACCTCTAGGGTAAAATAGAAACCCTTTGCCTTGGCATACAAAGAAAATAAAATTACATAATCCCACTTACTTCTGAAGGCTTTTTTACCTCTGCTCCTACAGGGTACTGAAAACTCCAGTAGGCCTGGATTCTGTGGCTTTGCAAGGGCTTCCTTCTGTCCAGTATGACTTTTCTTGGCCAAACATAGTCAACCTTAAGACTCAACTCATGTAAGTCAGTCCCCTCTCCTCTTTCCCAGGCAGCTGGCAGCTCAGTGAGATTAGTGACCAGGGGAATACAGCAGCACACTCCACGCCATGTTAGGGCCTCCTCCTGAGAGACCTTTCCCGGGTTTTGACTCCCTGCAAGACCACCAAGGCTAAGGACTGTGTATTTACTCAAATTTGTATTAATACACATAAAATCTACTAAAGAAAGAGCAAAAGAGTAGAATTAAATTCTGATGCTGGAAAAACGAATGTTTTTAACTCCCAGAAAGCAGCTTAGACAAGCTTGCTAATGAAAACTACCTGCCTACACCCTTCTCAAAATATGATCATATCAGTGGGCATTCACTAAGAAGACAGTGCGATTAGCAAGAAACCATGAAGACTGTTAAGTGTGCATAAACAGTCTGGCAATAAAAACAGTTAACATCTATTGCTCTGTTATCAGGTACTCAGACCTAGTCCACCTGTCTGTGGACAAGCTCGCCTACCCCTCACAACAGCAGGTAGTTTCTGCTACTCTAAGCCCTCTTGTTACTGAGGAAGCAGAACCACAGAAGGGCTCCCTATGAACATGTACAGTTCAAAAGCAGCAAGACCAGGACTGGGGTAGGCCGGGGAGTCTGTCTGCACAGCCATATTCCTAACCTCTGCTGTGACTTAACAAAAAGTCATGGATCACCAGAAGAGAGAGCTTCTCAGAAAGATTACATTTTCCCACCTCTGTTCTAATTTTTAAGGGAAATTTTCAAATTAGAAAGACCTTATACACAAATAACCAGCAATGCTACTAAAACAAAGGTAGGCCATAAGAAAATACATAACATTTCTAGAATTTGGTTAAAGACTAGTAAGCCCCCAATTGTAAGAATAAAATTAAAAGAATACCATCTAACAGTCATCTGTCAAGTTGGCTTCAATCTTCATGCACTCTGTCTAGAACAAGGGTGTGAGTTTTAGGGATTCAAAAGAACTAGGCATCTATCTATCCATAGATATATGTAGTTTGTTTCATTGTTATTACTTATGACACTGGAATTGAATTTGGGACCTCCACACTGAGCTATGTACCCAGCCCTTTTAAAAACATTTTTGTGACAGGATCTAGCTAAATTACTAAATAATCCGAACTAGACTACAATTTGCAATCCTCCTGCCTCAGCCTCCCCATTTGCTGGGATGTAAGCATGCTCCACCACATCCAGCAATACAAGTTTATTGTTCAAAAAAAGTGAGCACAGTTATTAAAAAAGACATAATTCTTACCAAGTACTAGTAGTAGTAGATGATAGGCAATAAAATTAAATTATGTAATATAGGCCATAAATATAGTTACAGCGGAATAATATATGTTAAATATTCAAGTTATTTTTAAAAATAATTTTGACCATTGGCCTGGAAATTCGTTTTCTTAAATTTTCAGAATCATACACACAACAGGAGAAATTTTATACAAGAAAACATTGTTACTATTGTAAAATTTCACAGAAATTAAGTTTAAGAAACAGAAGAAAACTGAAATGCAAAGCTCTAGGCTGGATTTTAACTAAAAAGAAACAAGTGAGGAAGCTTTGTTTCACATTATGACTAAAATGGAATAGCGTTAGGGAAACTGCTCAGGAAGTCAGAACACAATATAAATCAGTAAGACTTTCCATACCATTCTAGTGACAGGAAATCTTAAAATATCAGTCCATTCTGCCTGTGTGTACAGCACAGTCAGTTTCTAAAGCATTTAAAACATTGTACGAGGTAGAAATTACCCGCTTTGTCAAATAACAGAGCAGCTTGTGTGGTGATCTTTTTTGTAAATGTCAATTCAAAGAAAGAGAATACAGAATAAAAGTTGTACGAATTCTTATCAGAACCGAGTGAAAAGAAAACCACGACCAGTGAAAATTAAGTAAGGGAAAAGCAATTCAGCTCTCACAGGTTTCACGCTTGGTGCAGCAATAATTAGAGTCAGAGCTGCATACAGAGGGGCGCTTGCAAGTGTGGGGCTGGCTGGCGTGGGGAGCCGGTAACTGGCCGCGTGGGCCGAAGGGAGGGTTCCAACCCTCCCAGCTATCCTGACTGTCCTGGCCCAGGGGCCGGGCCTGTAAGTAAAGAAGCCTGTCTCACGACAATAGCCGCAGCTGTCACCTTCCTGCAATCTTTTTCAGGACTCCGGCTGGATAGTGCCCAGCTCTGCCAATCCTTAGAAAAATGAAATATAACAAAAAATTACCTGAAGCTGCTAAGTTTTGCACTGGTATGTTACACACAGCAGTAAATAATTTGAACATGTAAGAAACAACTGCAGGAAATAATTTGAACATGTAAAAAACAACTGGAGAGCTATCTAATACTTCTGCATTAATTTGTAAGACCGTAAGATTTAACATTACTACTCTAGAAATATATCTAAATTTGCATATATCATATATATATATATAATATGTATATATAGCATTTATTTATTTGAGACACAGTCTTACTACGAGGCCATATATAAGTTGTTAAGTCTTGTTGAAATTTCGTCTGTTTTGTTTTGTTTTATTTTTATCTTTTTGAGACAGGGTCTTGCTATGTAGTCCAGGCTGGCCTTGAGCTTACTTTATAGCCCAGGTTGGCACTGAATTCGCAATGATCATCCTTCCTCAGCCTCCTGAGTGCTGGAATTACAGGCATGCACCACCACCCCCAGCTCTTGTTGAAATTTCTAAGTGCTGTAATATGATACAATAAAACTAATAGATATGTGAGTATAATAGAGAAATGTATATTGACGGGAAGTGGTTAGTATGTAATAGTCCTTTATTTTAAAGCAATTGTAGGTTGACAGTAAAACTGAGTATAAAATACAGAGTTTGCATGCACCCCTTCCCTCCTGCATGTACGTCTCCTCCCACTGTGAACACCCCACACTAACAGGGCTCATCTATCACAATCTAAGCAACTACGTCTTTATCTCCACAGGTCCAGAGTCCACACTGGAGCCGAGTCTCGGTGTTGCACATCCTAGCAGTCTTGACAAACATCTAAGAGCACAGACGCACCATTTCACATGGTGCATAACAGTTTCACAGCCACACAGCCCACGGTGTGCTGCCGGTTCACCCACCCTCCTACTCAGTCCTGCCAGCCACGGAGCTTTCCAGCCTCCAGAGCTTTGCCTTTGCCAGAGCGTTACGCAGGTGGAATTGTGTACTTACTATGCAGCCTGTTCAGAGTGGCTTCTCTCAGGAATATGTGTTTAAGGCTCTTCCAAGTCATTTCATGGCTTGATTGTTTTTTAAATGAACACTCTTGTCATACTTTGGATCCTTTATTCACTCCTTAATCCTTTTACATTGTATTTCTGTCCTCATTCCTCTATGGAGCGCCACCCTCCTAAAGGTCACAGAAACTTCCTAGTCACAGATGCAAAGCGGTCTCTGTCACACTGAATGATGTGGCCTATGACAGCCTTAACATCTTACCTTTAGCTTTGTGAGACTGCTTTTTTCTACTCCTCTCTTTCCGCTCATTCCTTCTTAACCAGGAAGTATGTGTGTTGTTCGCACTCTTGTCCAATTGCTCCTTCACTACCTCAGCAACTTCACCATATGCCCACCTTAGCTCTCTCTAGAATACCCTGGTAATTTCCCTTGTTTCTTACAGCCAACCCATTCTTAGTTCTGCCTCCTTTTACATCTTGTGACTGCCTTCTCTTCTGTCCTTCCCTAGCTGAGGACCTCATCAACTCTGTTTATATAAAGGCCAGAGTCCTAGCCAATTCTTTGCCTTAAGCCTATTTTCTTCCAGTCTATTTCCTTCACTTTTACCAGATTAATTTTCCTGGATGTTCTCGTGGATTAATGCCTACTTTCATGTCCTTTGAGGTATAAATGCACAAAGTGTGATCCAAAAATGTGATGAATGTTTAAACTTTTAAATTCATTATGGTAAAAGACATGTAGTCATTAATCCTCCTCGGAAGACGCCCCCTTGCTTCAAACACACTTCTCCCACCATTCTTGCCACTTTCCGAAGCAGTTCTGGATGTTCTCCTTTGCGAGTATCTTCAGTTGCACTGCCACAGCTGCTTTGATACCCTGAATTGATTCAAAACTTTCATCTTTCACGGTAATTTTGACTCTGGGGAAGAGGCAGAAATTGCGTGGTAGCAGTGAAAAAGCTGGATGAGAACACAACACAACTTATTTTAATGAGCTTGCTTTTCTGTTGGGTGACATTCAGAAGCACATTTCTGGTCACCCCTGTACGGGTACTCATGCAAGAGGACTTCCCGAAGATGGCACGGTCATGGAATAAACGTGTTCAAAATAAGGAGCAGTATTTTGAGGAGGTATCTTGACAATGTGCCTTTAACTATAATAAACTTTTAAACTTACACATTCTCCTTGGAGTTTGATCATACTTCCTATATTTTTTATTTTAATAGTATAAATTCTAAAACAATTATAACCCAGAAAGCTTGTGTTTTGGTATAGAAGATAATTACTGATGACTTGCAAGTAGGGAAAGCAGTGAAATAAATTTTCATCAGAAGAAAGTTTACAAAATGAAATAAAATGGCACCTCAGGATCAGGGAGAGTAAAGTAGGTAATGCAAAGAAAAATTTTGTATCTTTTTGCTTCAACAAACATTTCAAAAATTTTGAATTATTATTATTATTACATTATTTGAGATAGGGTCTCCCTGTGTCACTCAGGCTGGCCTCGTGCCCACAGTGATCCTCCTCGTGTGGCCTGCCACGTGCTGGGGCTACAGCTGTGTGGCAATGCACCTGGCTCTAAAATTTTGAATTACAGTGCAAGGCAGAATAACAAATGCTAGATTACATCATAATTCTAATCTGTGTGACAGTGCTTGTGTTCTGGAATTTATAAATTCCAAAAAATTATTGTTATATTATTTAATTTAGACCATGAATATTTTATAAGAATATTGTTTGGTAATTATTCCTACCTTCAAAGTATGTATTACAAAGCAGAATTTTACAGTCTAAAAATTTCCTCAAAATGTAGAAAAAGCTACAAGCTCATGTACAATATACATAATTGTTGTGTGTTTGAGCCAGTAAAAAGCACACATAAAGAAACAGTGAAAGAATTAGAGAGCTATTATATATTTAAGACACATTTACAAGTAAGTAGGTTTCCCTGCTGTGCTCCTACCCAAGTCAGTGTGCATATTGCTGT
Source organism: Dinomys branickii (assembly GCA_004027595.1). Lineage (NCBI taxonomy): Eukaryota > Metazoa > Chordata > Mammalia > Rodentia > Dinomyidae > Dinomys > Dinomys branickii. The sequence continues at coordinate 35,711 of PVLD010002406.1, read as the reverse complement.
CTCACCGCGGGCTATTGCCCTGCAATTTCATTTCTCACTTCCTGGGAGTGTACATATATGTAAGTAAATATACAGATAAGAAGATATAGATACATAATTTGTTTTTCCAGTGGGAGACTCATTAGGTTTGTAGGCAAAAGAGTGAGATAACATTATCATGGCCTTTTTTCCTGACCAAATTTTCACCGATTTTACTGAAAGCTGTTTCTTTTGGCCTGTGAGCTACCTGGCATTCATATATATAATCATCTTATCTGGGTAAGAAAATAATAATCTAAAAATCAGGAAACATGATATTATTCTTGGTTCTACCACTGAATTTTTAATCTGACCAAATATTTATGTTTGCAGCTTAAAAACAAAATTTTAAAGGGGATTCACTAGCCCTAATTCTTGTTTTTCAAAGTAGCGACATTTTAAAACTATGAATAGAGGATGACTGATAAGTTTATGTGTTAAACTGATAGAAAATACATCTTTGTTCATCCCCGTTTTAACATTTTCTGAGACCTACTAGACACCGAGCAAGTGTGAGGAACCACACTGTCTCCAACAGCCTCACCGTCCACTGGGACCCATCGCACGTCACTTTAGGCCACATTGGCTGCTGGACAAGTTTGGCATAAATCATGAAATAAGCTCTTAATGTTTAGAGGTTTTGGAGTTTTGGTTTGCAGAGAAGATACAGGAGACTTGTACTACAGTGTCAGACATACGTGTTCTCGGGTAGATGTGAGAAAAGATGCCGTGTGGATGTATCGATCTGATAACTAACCCAGACTGGCAGGGGCAGGAGCGTTGGTGAAGAGGCAGAAGTTGGCACGTATGTGTGCATAAAATAAAAGATTGTATTGTACTATTTCCCTGGGAACCTGTCAGTGACTGTAAGGGAGAATTGCCCAACGGTGAGAGTTGAGGCTGCTGTTCACTTCATGGCTGTATTCCAAATTGTCACATACTTACCATTGTTGCAAAATCAGAACTAAAACTTACCTGGCCGATTTAAATATCTTAATGATAGACTTTTTTCAAAAATTATATACTACATATTAAATAGCAGCATTTTCTTTTAAGCACTCAACTATTTCCTGTATGTCTGTGCTGTAGTGAGGGCTTTGAACCCTTTCTTACACCGGTGAGCTGGTCTCTCTCGCTTCAGCCATGTACACCTTTTTGACTATACAGAGGGGTTATCTGACTCCTGTCCTGAAACCTTCAAGACGTATATCTCTACACATCTCCCTCCTCACATACTATGTCTATATGTGTACATCATCGCTCCCTCTGTGCAGCTGGGCATCCTGATACAACATGTGGTAACAAGTGACATTCAGTCATTACTTGCTTTATTCATTCAAGCTAGTTAACTATTGAGTGCCTGTTCAGTGTCAGGCATAGGCACAGGGTGTAGAACAGGGAGAAAATGGGCACAATAATTATATTAATTAAATAATTATATAATGCAAAGGAATCAGAAGTTAAAACACACTAGGATAGACCAAGGCAGGAGGAGATAACGCCCACACGTCTTCCTACAAGCACAGGGAAACTCTCTGAGTCTTTCAGACTCCGTGGTAAAGAGCATGACAACTGGCAAAGCTCAGGGGAGGATGTGGGGAACTGCAGCAGCCAGGCCAGTCAAGACGCATTGTTGAAGACACCCCCGGGGGCTGAAGTGTACGGTGAGCAGACCTAGGACTAGATTCCCCTTACCATGAGCAGACTACCTCAACGTGTTAAATGCTCGTATGTAAATAGCCACTTAAAGTCTGTTTTGCTTAGTATTTTATTATGTTCTCCCATCTTATGGCATGAACTATTTGTCTATTTTTCAGAGTAGTCCCCCCTCAGTAGATGTAAATTCAATAACTGACCTAGTTAGGTGTTAATTAATCAGAAGTACTTACTGGGAATCTATTGGATAAGTGATGAGCATGTAATAGAAATCTTGAAGTTTCTACTAGAAAGTTAATTCAGAAAAATTTGTACAAATATGCTTTTAGTATAAAGTCTTATTATTTTATTGAATGTAAGCACTTCAAACAATCTTTAAGGTAGCACATGCTTGTAATCCCAGCATTTGGGAGGCTGAGGCAGCTCATCGTTTCAAGATTGAAGCCAGCCTGGGTTACAAAGTGATTTCAAGACCAGCCTGAAATTCAGAGCAAGACCCTATCTCAAAAAGACAAAAAAACAAAAACAAAAACAAAAAAAACTTTAAAATCTTCAAGGCGGTACTTAGTTTTCATACTGCAAATATTTAGAACTGAAACATTAGGGATTCCTTGTTTCCTAGCTGACACACAGTTAAGGCACCTTCCAAGTGCTCATTTAAATTATAACTACACAAACCAGAGGACCTTGGTTAAACATAAAAAACGCAAAGTCTATGTCATTCCTTATTCTTCAACTCAAACTCAGATAAGAGGGCAGGGATCCAAGGAAGGATGTGGGGTATGTTTCCCACTTCCTTCTCGGTGCCTTCAAAAGATAGCAGGACCTAACTCTGCCATACTCTGTTGCTTCCTAGCTCTGGATGAGATGCTGAATTAACTGGGTATTTATTTCAATAACAATTTGTAAAAAATTTGTTCACACAGAATATAATTTTCCTGGGGTAAAAACTACATAACCATTGGTTACAGAAGGAGGAATTGCATTTTTTTTGCGTGTCAGTGCAGGATTGCACTTCCTAAAATAGCCTATGTTTAAAAACTATTACTGCTATTACTAAAAGAAGGCAAAATGTCTTCTGCACATAATCCCATTTAGAGGAAGCCTCACCAGGTCTAGAATCTGGATTCCGATTTCCCTTTCAGTGTGCTTCACATTCTGACACTAGATGTGGTGGTAAATGCCGCTCACTCATTTATATATTCATTCAAACATATATTTATTCAGCATCTGCTCAGTGTCAGGCACAACCACAGAATATACAACAGTGGGGGGGGGAGACAGTATCTTCTCTTATTAGTGGAGAAGACAGAAAAGAAAAAAATCACAAAATGTAAGTTGAGTAGTAGTGGTAAGTACTATGAAGAAAAATGTAGCCAGCGGGGAATGGAGGCATAAAGCGGGGGAAACTCAGTCTGAGCAGGGCGGCCAGAAAACGCGCACAGAGGAAGTGGGGCATAACAGGACTGGGAAAAGGACACAAGTCTCCACGAGTCTTCCAAGAAGGGAAGTAAGTGCGAAAGGCCCAGGAGGAGATTCTGCGAGGGTGAGCGTGGCGGGCAGGGATGCTGTGTGGCCAGTGCGGAGGACAGCAGGAGGAGAGGGAAGGAGACGACCAGGGTGTGCATGCCCCGCCTGCTTCTGCGGTGAGCGAGGTCGGAAGCCGTGGGGGCGCTGAGCAGGACAGTGACAGGATCTCAGGTTGTAATTGAACAATGGCAGGTGCCATTTAGGAACAGCTTATAAATGCAATGGTGGAAGCGGGAAGACTGGTTAGGAGTATCTAAGAATCAAGATGAAATGCAGAGGAGGCCAAGAGTGACAGGGCAGATGGGGTCAATAAGAAGCCAGGTCTTGAAGGGTGAGTGCACATGATTTCTTGATGGTTTGGATATGAATGTCAGTAAAGAAAAAAAGAGGAAGGAATGACTCTAAAGGTCCTAGCGGAGCAATGAAATGATGGAGTTATCACTGATTGAAGTGCAAAACGCTGCAGGGGCAACCAAAGACCAAAGAGTTCCATTTTTGACTTGCTGAGGTTGAGATGCATCCAAGACAGTCAAAACTCTAGTGGGCAGTTGAGTACACAAGTCTGGCGCTGATGGGAAGATCTCGACTAGAGATGTGTATATAACGAGGGGTCAGTAGCACATAGGTGAGTACAGATCCAAGACAGGCTGAGATCGCCAAGGAAGTGATAGGGACAGAGAAGAGGCCAGAAGATGGTGCCCTAGTGCACTCCAGCGTTCAGAGATTAGCAAGCAATGGAATGCAAGATTAACTATTCCCAATGCTGCTAATTGCCGAACTCAGATGAGGACAGAGAACTGGCCAGGGCATTTACCAGTGTGAATGTCATTGGTGACCTTGTCAAGTATGCTATCTGCAGAGGATGGGCTGCCCCACAGGAGTGGGTTCAGGATGACAGAGGCAGAGAAAGGCAGTCAGTTTTCATGTACTGGCCGTGATCTTTCTATATGGTTGTTAAACATGGAAAGAGTTTTAAAATTATAGTAACTTTTGATTGAATACCTTTCATAAGTTCAAGGCCAGCTTGAAAAACTTAATGAGAACTTATCTCAGAATGTAACAATACAAAGGATGGCGATGTAGCTCAGTGGTAAAGCAGCCCTGGATTCAGTCCTCAGTGGCACATGCACAAAGATGCCTTCCAATAATATGCAGTCTACGGGGGAGGAAATTGGTGGTTGAAGAGTTCAGTCTGTTCTCCAAGGTCCTGTGAGGTAAGGGTGGAAGCAAGGCTTTGGATCTGGTCTGTCTGACTCTCCATTTTCATTGTCCACCAAGTGCTACACTGCCTTTAAAATATTGCAGTAGATTGCAATGTCAGAGGGACGCTCTCTGAGGTTAAACACTGATGTAGGAGAGAGAAGACAGACAGGCTAACAAAGACCCATCCTTCCAGTTGGTCAAAGTAGGCAAGAACTTAACAGAGCTGTTCATGATGGTAGCTACCAGCCAGCTCACAGCTGGTTGCTGTCCGTGAAGCCCTTTTCAATGTAAAATGATTGGATGAACCAGTCTTAGCACAGCTGCTAAATTCAAAGAACAACTACTATGAGGAAGAACTTCAGCTCCATGAACATCTGTAGGACAAAGTACTTAGGTCTGTCTACAACCCCAGTAATTCCAATATAAGGACATGGAATAGATTGTTTTCATACCTGATTTGTGTGCATGAAAAGCCTACTTACCCCTTAGCAGAAGGGGATTTGGGTTAAATGGGGCTGACCTATTCCCTTGTACTCTCTGCAACTAATTTTGACTAATTTTTAAAATTTACCCTCAGACTTACCACATCTCTCTGGTGGGTGGCCATTGGGATAAGACAATGCAAACATCAAACAGAATTGCGATGGCGCTCCATATGGTGGTCCTGAGGATAAAATATGAGTGTCATGAGAGCCTCTGTTTTTAAAGCCTGAGACAGAATTCTACTACAGCTTGGGCCAATACTTAAGCAGCAAAGAAGTTAAAGTATTAACTGGACTTTCATTAACATCTAGGTAAGAAAATTATATCTTCTGGCTTCATATTCTTTTCTATGTGCTATGATAGAAAATAACTCACTGCAGTTTCATGTGATAACCACATTCAAGACCAGAACTTTACGATCCATATTTACCCAGACAAAATCTTTAAACATTTGCTGTTTAATGTTCTTTACCCATTGCATTTAGTGATGAATCCAAGCCAGGTGAGAAACCGATACTGATTGATTTAACTGTGGGTCTTTGATAGAGCCTGCTTTCCTGGTTACGTCTAACAGAAGCTGTATGCAGTAAATCTTGTCTTTGCTTTTTAAGTCTTTCTTTCTTAATGTATTTGCTAAATGTTTTATGAATTCAGAGAATGTTTCAGTGTAAAACTGAAATATAAGCTTGAGAAGAACAAAAATGAAGCCTCCTGATATTTTGATTATGAAATTTCAACCTGAGGCACAGAAGCACATCCCATCATGCATGGAGTGCAAGGCGCACTGTAGGAAGGGAGTGCCTTTTCATTTTCCACTGAGGGCCGTGACAGCATTGCACTGCCTTACATGGATGCTCAGGTCCACACATAAGGACAGGAGCTCTACAATTGTTCTTTGCCAAACAGAGAACTTTTGGATGACTCAAGATCTCTGACAAATGGACAGTAGCTTTTGAAAATAGTATTTAAAACGCCAATGAGCTAATAGTTTATTTTAAACCATTTTTTAAAAAAATAAGCTAGTGGTTTCTGAAGCCTTTGGAAATGAAACAATCCAAACTTACAGAAAGAGTTGGAGAGAGGAGCCCTTAGCAATATGGATTTGTTGTATTCGTATTGTCAGTTTTATAACCTGTTGCAAGAAAAGGGAAAACACAAATATTATGATTGGTTAAAATAACAGATTAGATTCAATCATACCGAGGTACTGCAGGAAAATGTGCGCCGAGCCCTCTGACATAGGACTTCCTCCTCCAGGCTCGTACTGCCTCCCCTCTTCCTACAAGTGGCCTCGCTTGCTCCTAAAATGACTCTTTTTTAAAAAGCAAAACTGTGTCTCATGCAACACTTTTTCACTATTTAACTACATAGTAAAAAATCAACTATCAACGTACAAGAATGTATACATACTGAATTAAATGAGGAAAAAATTCTTAAAATGTACATGTAGGCTGGCTGGAGTCAGGCAGACAACACAATAGACTAATTGAATTCTTCCCTTTTCACCTGATTATTTTTGGTCATGGAAAGGCACAAGCAAGGCTTGGCCAAGCACCAATCATTCACTTTGTATAGCTACACTTACGCATTCATTCTGGACAGAGTGTTCTCAGGTAAAGAAATTAAAATTAAAATTAGAAATTACACTATACTACTATAGGTGAGAACATTTTACTGGATTCAAGAATTTCTAGCATTCTGTAAAGCTGTCTGAAGAAAAAGGGAAATTGAAAAATGAAATGAAATAAAGACTATGACAGCCATAAGGTTTATGATAAAAAAGATCATGGATTCAAACAAGTACAAAACAAGAATGTGAAACTGGTAGCGATAAAGAAAACAGGAGAAACAGATGCGTGCACGTCTGCAGCAAACATGAACATCTACTTCTTTATGTTCATGCAGATCACATATTACCCTTGAGTGCTTTATGCTAGAGGACAAAGTGGCTGGTTGCTCTGCTTCAGCCTTAACCAAAGAGGTGTGTGCTGGTTGGGGAAAAGCGCCTTTTTCCTTTGTTTCATGAAGCACAGCTAGGAAAACACCAGTTTTGCGAGAGTTTTTTTTCCCCTCCCACTAGCTTCTTGTAGACCAGTTGAGGCTTTAACTCATACTCCTTCAGTGAGACTAGCATTTCCCTTCATCTCAAAGCATTGTATCAGTGTGGGTGAGAACAGGACCAAAAGGGACTGACTATGCTGAGGAAGCACTCACTGGAAGTACCTCAAGGCCACTGAAGAACGAGCCAGCGCACGCTGAAGTTGCTTATTGCTATTACAGAAAACTATACGATGTGGAGCACTAGGAGGGGATAGGGATCTGGGCTAAGCCTCTGAGGATGGGGAAAAAATTCTATGTAAAATAAGGACCCTCCAAGGAAATTTTTTAAACCTAAATAAATAAAAAGAACTCTCTAAAACTTAGCTGGAAAAAAATATAAAACTTTACTGAACCAATTGTAATGCATTATAACTCTAAAAAATAAGAAGCAATCTGCTATGCCTGTGACCGCTGAAATGCTAAAACAATTGGTCCAATGATCTTACTACTTTAAAGGGGAAAAAGCCATTAATTACATCAGCATATGGACTCTGGAAAATTTCTTCTACCGTAAAAAGGTCAAATGGACATTTCCTGTTTCGCATTTCTAGTACACGCTGTCTTTTCAGACAATAATAGGTGAAACAATAGTTTGGCATAAGCTCGATGCACACTTAAGAAATGCCCTGACGCTCAAAGGCTGGGATAGGGCAGCCCAGATGGCAAGATCTCAGCGAGGACAAGAAAAGCAGAGATGTGCTGGGGCGGTGGTGGCCCTGGAGGAGGCGACTCAGGAAGCAGCACATCCTCGCCCTCAGTCTTTCATCTGTCTTTGAGCTCTTGCCCTCTGCTGTCATGTTTAATGTTTACGTTCATACATACAGTGTTAATGCCTGTGTCTGAGAAACCTTGTTTTTTGCCTGTTTGTCTTTTGTTTATTGTTTACTTGTTTGCAAAGCAAAATTGCAAATACAGAAAATGAATGTTTCCCAGTTCTGCTTCGCTGGTTAACCACACTGACCACTGCTTCCACTACCCAACCCCTTCTCCAGGCCCCGAAGAGTCAGTGTTAACAAATGCCCATCACCAACTTCTGCAGCCCACTAAGAATCTTTATCCCTGATCCTCATAGCAATTCCAAACACCAAGAGGCAGATCCATCCAGTACCGGGTCCCTCTCAGCCTTGTTCCATCTTCCATCTCCTCTGATGCCGTCTTGGTGCCTCCTGCACATACTGGTATCCAAACAGTCCACCCACACAAGAATATTTGTGCCAGTCATTTCCAAAGACTCATCTCTAATCTTCTGCTGCTCAGATAAGTAAAAGACCTGTAAAGAATTCAGATGCAGTGGAGTGGTTAATGGTAGAACAATTGTTTCAGAGTGTTTTCACTTAATACTAGGTCACTGATAGCTATTTCAATAAATATAGATCTGGATAATCATTATAATGACTGTATAATATTCCATTGAGGAGGTAGGTCATTCTTTATTTAATAAATTTCCTACTGATGAAATCATTTCTAAATTTTGCTTGTCATTAAAAGCACTGAAATTAATACTTTGTACATATATCTGTGATCTTTACTATTCTGATAATGAAAAATAGCTCTCATGCTTTTATTTCTATTCTTAACCTTTGGTGAGTTCTGACATCTTATAGTCCACTTATATTCACCGATGAATGACTGCATTCACTTGTCTGTTAAAAGGCTTTCTTCTCATCAAGTCATAAGAACCCCTTGTATGTTAGAGATACCAACTCTCCCATCTTTTATATCATCCGTGTGTCATGAGTATTTTTCAAGTTAGTCCATTGCTTTTCAAATCTACCTTTATAATATTTTTGCCGGAGCAAAACCTTTTAATTTTTGCACATATTCTTGCAGCATTACTTACTTGTGAGAATTTTTATTAAAAAACATTATCTTCATTTTAAGAAGAATGCAAACATTATGAAACAGGATGCAAAATTGAGATGAGTTTTAAAATAAACTAGGAAGCATCAAAGAAACATCTATATATATGTGGAAATACTCAACAAGCAGTGCTTAAAAAGGATCAAGATTAAGTGTCTTTTTTTTATTTTAGGCAGCACCTCACTATGTCATTCAGGCTGGCCTTTATCTCAGTATGTGGGCCAGTCTGGTCTCAAACTCAATGTGAACCTCCTGCTTCTGCCTCCTGAGTGCCGGGATTACAGATGTGAGCCACCAGGTCCAGCAAGATTAAGTTTATAGTGTGGAGCGCAAGGATTTGCTGTATGACATCTCCCTAACTCTCCAACCTCGCCTTGAGTCACTCATGAGCTTGAACTTCAGACCCAGAAAATTACACTTATTATCACTGCTTTCCCATATCTATGGTTTCACATCCATGGATCCAGCCAACTGCTGATCAGAAATACTTAGAAAGAAATTACAACAGTACTGAGCATATACTGTGTATAGAGTTTTCTCCTGTCACTGTTCCCTACATAATGCAGTATAGTAACTAATTACATAGCATTTACATTATATGAGCATTGTTAGTAATCTAGAGATCATTTTAACTGTACAACAAAATATACATAGATTATGCCATTTTATATGAGGTTCGTTCACAACTGCAAATTTGGATAACTTCAGAGATCTGAGACCCAATCTCCACAGATACCAAAGGATGACAGTACCTGTTTATGTGTCAGTATCACCCACTAGTCAATAAGCAAATTTATCCTAATTATCTCTGTAGCACTTACTACCCGATGTATACTAAATTTCATGAATATCTATTGAAGGAAGCAATTTTACTCCAAGTGAGAATCTCTGAACAGCAGCTGTCTTACGGTCAGAGCTGCACATCACAAAGATCTTATATGTGCATAAATATATTCAAATTGCAGTTTGGACAAAATGAGCCACACGTTTTCATAAGCCACGAGAATGAATGCAGAAACATTCTTTCTCTTTATCTTCAGCCTTTCCTTATCTTCACTTCTTCCAACCCCATTTATAAGCACACATCCATTTGCCCACCTCCTGGGGGAATATTTCACTTAATTAATAATAGTAGAATAAGTTTGAAAGAAAATAAAGAATTAAGATTTTGAGTTCAGATTGTCATGCGGCCAATAACCCCTCCATGAGGTGCTTTAGCTCAGCGTGGGATTTTCCTCCCCTGCCTCCCCAGATGATTAACAGCTGATGTGCAATTGACAGTGATGTGCACTGGAGCATGTTATCAACTCAAAGAAGGAGCTTTGCCAGCATGATTTTCATAGGCATCAGTGGTGGTTAAGCTCCACGCGCACAGCATAATGTCTCTTTGCTCTAAGAAAACAGGTGCTTTCATCATGCAGATTATGAAATATTGATTAATTCATGTATGCTGAGACATCTATCTAAAAATGAAATCATTCCATCTGTCATTTCTCCCAATCCTACACCCGTGTAGAAAAAAACGTAATGAGAGTGCCTAGAAGAACAAAAGGAGTGCTGAGGGGCGGCAGTGAGAAAGGAGGGAAGAGGGTCGGCACAGGGACAGGGGCTGCAAGCGAGATGTGCCCAGCTATGCCTACGGAGAGACACAACACCGACCCACAACGCGCACACCCGCGACACCCACTCTACTCATTAATGCAGCTTTGCTTTCATGCCCGATATTAGGGGAACATTAATTAGGGAGAAATCTTGTTAATCCATTTCCCAGTTCATTAATTATGCACCAATGCCAAGTTTTTGTTGGCCTGCCGTGAGACAATCCTGTTCCAATAGAGGCTCCATACTGCACATCAGTTAGGGACTTTCCTGAGTGTTTCCGATGGTATCTGGAGGCCAACCAGCTCTTATGTGATGTGTATTTGTGGGTCCCAGTCAGAGTTCTGTCAGTACGAAATCCCTTTTAAGCTGACTGCAAGTCTGAGCTAATTCTCCATCCATCTCTGTCACAGGCACATTAGGCGTGCTATTCAGCTAGGGGCAGAAGAAGCAAAAGAACCTTTTGAATACACTTAATGTCCCTGAATTGTAAAGACAGTTAAAATAGCAAATTTTATGTGATGTTCATGTCTCACAACTTAAGAAGAAAAAAAAATTTAAAGTAAAAGAATAGGGGCCAGTGAGAGCTCAGCTGCACAGCCCTCACCTGGAAAGCGTAAGCTCCTAACCCACCCCCAGGGCCCAAAACAGCAAATAAAATAAAAATAAAAGAATATGTTTATAGACCTTAAACAGTTAAATTATACAGGGACTATAAAAGTGAAAAGAAAAGTTTAAAAGTTCTCACACCATCTCAAAAGATCCCAGAATGTGGTGTGTGTGTGTGTGTATAGAGAACACATTATGTCATGAATTTCAGGGCAAGACATCCTCCAATGGGCTACTTGCAAAGGGACTTGGGGAAAGTAAGGATGCTTGACTGGTCTTAACAAATACCAGCTAGGCATCGGGTGATTTCCAGCACTGATCGAACGTGATGGCTAACTACGATGTCTGCTGAAGCAGAGTAAGAAACACCTCGACCAGAGGAGCATGGCTCTACTTGTGTCCCAGTGCTGCACATGTGAGCCACACACTGAGCAGGGAAGACCCACCCTGGGTGTGTGTAGCACCATCCAACGTGCTTGGAGCCTGGGTGGAATAAACAAGAGGAAGGAGGAAGTCTCCCCTCTCACCGCTGCGCAGGAGCTCTCGTCTCTGCCGCTGCATGTGCACTCACGGGAAGCTCCTTCAGGCTCTCAGGACAGACTTGTCAGTGCAGGCCGCTCAGCTTTCCGCCATGGACTCATTCTGCACGCTGCAGCGAGTGACCGGCCTTCAGCCTTCAGCTGGATCCTCTGCCTCTGCAGCACGGAGACAGCCATCCTTCATTCTTCTACCCCTGATTGGACCACTGCAAGCCTACTTAGGAAAAATTGTATATACATTATCCCTCTAGCAAACCCGAATTGACAGAGATTTTCGTACCAGAGAAGTGGGGCTGTCACTGACAATACCTGACCACGTCATTCAGGTACAAGAAATGGTGCGTGGGAGGAGTTTGGAAAGATGTGGAGGTGCTGGCTCAGGAAGCAGCCCCGAAATGCCGTCAGCTGAGCTTGAGGGAAGACTATGGTCAGAGCTCAAACATCAGAATAAGGCAGGCGGTAAAGACCAGGCTCAGGAGGCTTCAGTTGAGAATAAAGGCTCCAAGGATAACTGTATTCCCGGCCAGGTGTGTTATGCTATGGCAGAAAATTTTCTACATTTTGTTCATGTGCTGCCACTTTACAGGAAACTGAGATTAAAGGCAGCAGACTAACTGACCTGGCAGAGGAAATTGCAAGGCAGTCTAATGTAGAAGCTGTGGCACAGGTGCTGCTGGGGGCTTTTAGCCAGCCCAGCAATGAGAATCAAGAGCAAATGGTATGGCTGAGTCATTTTAAAGGTTTAGAGCTTTATGGTAAAGAGAGCTCCTGTAAAGTCAGGGCCTGTAAAGATGGAGCAGAGGAAACCTTGTTTCCTGAACAGATTAGCATTTTTAAAAGCCAGGTACTTTGGACCAGGACAATAGGAAAAATGGCTTAAGAGTTTATCTAGAATCAGCAAGACCACAAATTTCACACTCTCAGAATTGCAAAAGTAAGACTTTGTTTGGAGAAGGGAGCCCCGGGGCACCTTGCTGGAGGAAGACTACCTAGGGAATCGACTTCCTGGAATTCTGTTCACAGTGCTCAGCTATCCAGGAGCTGGGAGGCCCTTGAGGCCATGATACAAGAGGCCTGGCGACTGCTGGAGCTGTTGGTAGACAGTGGCATCATTCACATAGTGCTGATTTTACAGGCATGCAGAATGGAGTTGTTGGGTCACAGAGGCTTCCTCCCAGGTTTCAGAAGAAGGTCTGCGAGGCCAGGCAGTGTGCCCCCCAGAGAACCATGCAGGTAGCTGTGAGAGTGAAGTCAGAAGCGCAGTGGAGACGAAGGTTGAAAAGCCAGGAACATGGAACATCTGAGAAAGCCACAGCAGTGAGCAAAGTCCACCCAGCAGACAGGCCATGAGAATGGCAACCACTGTAATGCTGTAAGGGCAGGCTCGCCTAAGCTCTTTGGAATTCACAGGTCACCACAGCTTGCTCCGTGTATTGTACATGGAACTGCAGGATGTAATGTTTGCCCTGTTGAATTTCAGTCTCGCTTTGGTCCCATTGATTTCTGTCTGTCTATTTCTCCTTTTCAGGACAGTAATATTTACCCTGTGCCATTGTAAGTTGGCCGTGTTTAACTTTCTTTTTGATGTTTCACAGGGGTCATGGTAAGTGTTTGCTTATCTCTCAGAGGAGCCTTTGGACTTGGACTTTCAGCACTGCTGTAACTATGAGGACTTTGGTAGCTTTAGAGACAGACTGACTAAATGTATTTTGCATGAGGAGATGTGAATGAGTCTTTTGGGGGAACCAGGCTGAAATGCTACAGTTTATATCTAGATGTCCCCTCAAAGCCTCATGCGTTCAAAGGTGGGGCTTTTGAAATCTGGTTGGGTCATGGGGGCTTGTAGCTGACTTGCTGTTAGGAGGTGAGGTCTGACCAACAGGCAGTTCACGGGGGTGTGGCCTGGACAAGTTTATCTGCCTCTGTGGCTGGGCCCTTCACTCTCCTCTTCCCTACTACCTTGATGTGAGCAGACAAGGACAGCTTCTCCGTCACACGGTCCTACCTTGGAGCCAGTCAACTATGAATTGTAACTGTGAGCCAAAAGAAAGCTCCCCGCCTGTAATCTGTGGGTGTCAGGCAGTGGGTCCCAGCAACAAGGTAAGTAACTGAGACAGCTAGTTTTCACAACATCCATTCTCCTATTCCTTGCGTTCCTGGCTGAGTGCTTTGTCACTGAGTTGATGTGACAGCTTCTCTGACCTGAGCACAAGATTAACACATTTGCCTGAGTTTGAATAAAGCGTACAAGAGCTAAACGCTGCAGCTGCTGGTGGGTAGGGTTGTGTTTTTAATTAGTAAGTCTCATTTCTGAGGAGCCCTTCAGATCCACAAAGTACCTCACACCTAAAACCACCATTTCTCTCTCAGCGGGTACAGAACAAATGTCAGGTGAACTCAGCACACTTCTCTCAACCTTTGCATCAAGATAGTCATGGTTAAATGTCATCAAATCCTGTCTTCAAAGTGCAAATTGATTGACACTGAGTTTGGAGAGGAAGTTTTCACTCAGTATTATGTAATTAACATTATTTCAGTGGTTGTTGTGTAACATTGATTTGAAACAAAATTGTGAACAAGCAGTCAAAGTGAAAAGTGAAACAAGAAAAAATAGAAAAAGATACCGTGAAAGCTTTAAGACATACTTGTCTCTTGCCTAATCTGCACCATGTAAATATTGCTAATTGACATTTTATTTAAATAAAAATAAAACATCAATATGCCAAACAAAGCTGAAAGGTTCTTATTAATCCATTTAGTGATTTTGCCCTTACACACTTTGAAAATTCCTAATTTTATCTAAATGTATGCAGTAACCAGGTTGAATTACTGACATTCTCTCCTTTACTGCATCTCCAGCTGTGTCCCCATTTATCCAGGCTCCCTTATCCAGTGAGGGGTTGTCGTGGGTCAGTCCAACCTGCAGGAGACCATGAAGTGCTTCTTGCTTAGGCACTTAATGCGAGGAACAAGAGGGAAGGTACCAAACGCTACCTAACAGAGACTTTGCTGAAGCAAGCACCTCAGAGCCCAAAAGCTTCTCACCACAAAGAGGACCAAAGATGATCAGTGAGACCCTTGTGAGGGAAGAGAACACAGCAGAGGGTCCAAATGTGTGAGAGGCTATTTTAAATGTTTCTTAGCATCATACGGTGTGAACAGACCCAATGTATCTCATGACAAGATTGAGAGGACCGGGCGGGATTATGAAGAAATACTTTCAACATGGAGCAACTGATGTTCATAAAAAGATTTTAAAGTTTCACATAGAACATCTCAACAGAGACTTAAAGCAACACTGTGAGGTACACGTTAATAGTGCCCACATTTAACAGAAGGGGCTGGCACAGAAAATGTGACATGGCATAGAAATGTTATAGGCAACTAAATTACATAAAATATTACAGGTAGTCAAGTAGAGCTAGACCCTGGGAGGAGCCAGTGCAGAAGCCAAGAAGCCTTACAAGTGGGGGGGGGGGTGAGAGGGGGTCAGCATCTCCAGCTGAGGGCCAGACCTTAAGACAAAAGATCAAACAAAAGCACCCACAGACTTCCCAAGGATAAACATTGGGACTGATATTTGTCTGGGTTACTTTTCTCTTGTTGCTGACACAAAATACCCAATACCCAAAATGAAGAAAGGAAAGGTTTATTTCGCTTACAGTTTGTGGAGGTTTCAGTCCATACTTGGCTGGCTCAGTGGCAGAGTGGCACATGGCAGAGGGCAAATGTTCATGGCAGAGGAGCACAGCAAAACAACCAGCAAAAGGGAGGAATGGCAGCCAGCAGCCTCATTCCTTCCCCTACATTGTAAACAGCCCACCCCCACCCTGGGGCGTGTAGCTCTCACACAATCTCCATGCCCTCCTCTTCCACAGGCTCACGATGTATACAAAGTAAGCACCTTAGCTTCCTCCTGAGTCACTCAGCTAAACCTCTAGACTCCCCAAATTGACACAATGTATCAACCATAACAATATCCTAAATGGGCCTCTATCACCTTGAGAAAGCCAGGAAGAGCCGCTGACCAGACCCCCTACAGGAAAAGCCCCTGTTCTATATTCATGCCTGCTTGCTATGTGACTCGTTTCCCATTTCATCCTGATTTAATCAGTTTTACCTGAGCAACTATGCTTGTGATCTTATTGGCTGACTATAGTTTTGTCTCACCTCATGCCCACTTGTGATTTCTCATTTTTCCTACCTTGGATCTGCCTCATGTCATAGATTTGCTCTATAAAAATCCTTAGGAAAGGCAGGTCCTTGGCAAGCCCCTCAGGTCCCCTCCTCTCTCTCTTGGATGGAAGCTTTCTTTCCCCCAGGAAGTATATTCTGCTCTTAACCTCCGCTGTTCCTAAAATTCACTCTTTGATTTTAGAGAACATGAACTCATGGCAGACATCTAGCACATGCGGAGTTCTTTCCCCTATATCAGAAAAGCACCTAGTGCTTGGCCTCCACTCTTCTGGCTTCTTAGAAGCAGCTGTGGCTCCATCTTGGTGCAGGGTCACCTCTCCACTGGGAGAACCCAGTCTATGGATGTACTGCCGTGATTGAAATTGTACGTAGAAGCTGCAGATGAACCCCTGCAGAGGAACTTTTCCCTAGCATGCTCAAAGCTTTGGGTTCATTGGGGGGGTGCAGAGAGACACAGAGAGAGAGACAAAGAGACAAAAAGACAGAGAGAGACAGAGGCAGAGGCAGAGAGAGAGACAGGAGGAGGAGGAAGAAAAGCAGGAGGAGAACAGGGAGACAGAAAGGCAAAGAGGAAAGGAGGGACACACTCATGCTGATAGGAAATGGGATCCAGGAGGTCGTGGTGATTGTCTGAGAGCTCAGTCGCTCCCTGCAGAGGTCCCGGGAAAGAGGCAGCGGGAGGCGGTGGCCAGTGGGACACCTCACTAAGCTGTCCACTGATAGGTGTTCATGTTCTATTTTTGATCAAAGATTACTGAGTGATTTGGGGTTATCTGATGTAGAAGCAATTCTAAGTTTGAGAAAGTCTTCATTCAAAAACTAGAAAAATCATTTTTTCAGTACTTATGTATATAAACAAGACTCTTCAGGATATGGGTCTATAAAAATAAAAAGGAGAGATTTATTGATGCTGAGCTTGACTCATTCCCCGCAAAAAGCAATACTGAAGAATAGACACACAAAATAGCTATAAAGCAAAATATAAGGAAAAAATAAGAGCAGAGTTAAAAAAGTTAAAAACCATTGAGAAGCCCACTCACCTTACATTTATTTCAAAAGAGATGCCTTTCTAGTAAAATTATACTTAATTCTTAAGTTGGATAATTATCATTTAGATTAACTCAATACTAGTACTAACTATACTAGTGACTCATTCCAAAAGAAGTTTGAGTACCATGGTTACAGGAAATTCTTCAAATTTAAAATGTGAATTTACATAGATGTAAATTTACATATTAGTCAAAGTAAGGCATGACAAAATCATCACGCCAGTCATGTAAATATTAACATATATTATATTAGAATAAAACTCCATGATGAAATAAAATAGAAACCGCAGTTTAAGAGGAAAACTGATGTACACATCTACTAAACAGAACTTAATTTTTTTTGTTTTGGTATGGGAATCAAACTCAGGACCTTGCACTTGCTAGGCAGGTGCTTGTTCCACTGAGCTATATCCCCAGCCCTAAACAGAACTTAATGGTTTATTTTTTAATTAAGTTTAATATTAAATGGCTAGTGAAGGTATTCAATTGCTGTAGTACTTAGAATACATTAGTAACTATTTAAAAAGTGATATAACAATTATTTTTGGTAGACTATTTACAATATGAAGGAAATTACACCTTGAACTGCCACTATTTGAACTTAAAATACAATATGCAAGGGGGACACACAAAACTTTTCAAAATTTCATTTGACTCTTTGTGAATAGGAAAGCATTAAGACTATGAGGAAATGCCATAAGAACGCATCACCACCTGTGATATTAGTGTAAGAAATGCAAATTTTCCAGAGCTCCTTCTAAAATCTGAGGGAATCAGGAGTACAAACCATAGCAGTTCCTTGCTATGGCAAAGAACACCAACCGCAATATTTTTGTCTCAGTCAACATATCTGTAGTTAGCCAGGCGTGGTGGCGCACACCTGTAATCCCAGCACTTGGGAGGCTGAAGCGGGAGGATCACTGCCAGTTTAAGACCAGCCTGGGCTACAAAGTGAGCTCAAGGCCAGCCTGAACTGCACAATGAGACCCTGTCTCAAAAGGACAAACAAATCTGTAGTTGTCTGATTCTCTACTGTATTTTAAAACCTACTAGCCAGCTCATCATCATATCAGGCAAGACATAAGAATGTGGGAAGCTGATGTAAAATAATCTCACAAGTCTGTGTGGTACATATGTTGAGTCACAGTATAATTTACTAAAGGGACACACATACCTGTGACCAGAGGATCCCTGGCCCTTAATGCAACTCACCTGACCAACATGTGAGATTACACCCCGATCTTCCAGGAGTTGATCCTAATGACTGCTTAGGAAGTTACTTATCCTGATGGAATCTCATATGCCTAAGGAAAAATAAATAAATAAATAAAATACAAAACTGACATGGCACACAGGAAAAACAGCACAACAAGTGGGAAGTGACAATCGACATGCTTAAATTTATATTTAGGGAAAATCATCCATAAAGCATCAAAGTTAATATGGAACTGAAGTTTAATGAAAGGACAGCACAGGTCTATTAGAATATGAAGTTCTGCTACCAAGTACGTGGGAAAGGTTCTACGATCTGAGCGCATTGGAACTCCCTAGCGTAAAACAGGCTAAGCTAAGTTATGGGAAAAGCCAATGTCCTATCCGCCCCACACCAGCATGAAAAGCAGGAAATGTTCTGAACAGCTTGCCAAAACCAAAGAAAAGTGGAACAGTTGCTGTAGACGAATTGCTCACAATGAACCCAAAGGAAGTGTTCTACTTCGTTTGCCCCTTAAACTTGAAATAGGTCATTACCTTCAAACTTTGGGTAAGCAGGATCACGTTAGAAAAATAGAGGTGGGAAGAGAGACAGAAAGACTGAGGGAAAAGAGAAAGGCGTTTTGACTTGGGGTTTTTCTCAATCAATACACTTTATACCTACTATGAGCATGCAAGTGCCGTGTTTTCCTTTTTCATGTTAAGTGTGAAAGACTAGGCTCAGTGTCAGAATAGGAAGTGATTGACAATGTAGGTCTCAGGTTGTTTTTAATAATCCACTTTAACCTTTGCCTTTTAACAACTTGTCTGTTTTTATATTTGTCATTGATTATCCAATGCAAGAGTTTTTAAACTCGACTCTATTTTATTGCTGTTGGGAATCAAATTCAGGACTATGCACATGCCAGACACAAATTCTACCATGAAGCTACACCCCAGCTCTTGAGCATTTAGTATAAATGGTTCCCAACCTCTGTGAGTATAAACTTTGAGTTTATTATCAGGGAAGATGCCATAAAATACAAAGTTAAAGAAGAGAACATTTTAAAAATCTCCATTTATCTATCCCTCAGCTCTAATATTTGTCAATTCACAGTTCTGTCTTATTTTTCAAGGTCCCACCTGGTCATCTTATTCCAGATTGTTCTGAAGCAAACTCAAGATACTAGATGTCTTATTTTTGTTCCTTGTATAAAATATGTGCGATCTCTCCTCTGTCACAACACAGTAGCTGCACTTTCAATAACACACGATAAAATGTACATGAACACACGCATTGTTATGCCCTGCGAGGACCCTGCAACACCCCTAACCCACTCCCTGTGTGGGAAGCCCTGGTGTAATGAAACAGCCCCTAGTGACACCTAGAAATGTTATTAGCACATTTATATAAACTCACAACACACATTGCTGCCTATACCGCTTGGTATCTCTGGAATACTTGTGTTACTGTTTAAGTTTACAAGCAGATTAGGAAAGAGAGTGTAGTCTTACAATTCTCAAGAAAAGAATGTCTTAGTTCTCCTTGCCAAGAAAATTAAAGAAATGAGTTGTCTCGTGAAGGATTTTTTCTGTCTTTATCCGTCAAAGTGAGAGTTTCTCTGCTAGAGGATAGAGGACTCGCACAGGCACTGCTTTCCGCAGTCGTTATTTCCTAACCGCTGTTTTGAGGTCTCTACAACACGGACATTACCTCTGAAGGAAGCACAGGTCCGTGTGGGCTGGAAATCTGCCCACAGCAGCCCGCGAGCTGTTGGCAGTCCCCGGAGAAGCTAAAGAACAAATGAAGGACTGTGTTCACAGACGTGGAAAAGACAATTCTGCACCAAAGGCGCAGGGCTGAGAAGCTCTCAACCTTCTGCACCCGGAACACTTCCTGTGAAGCCAGGACCTCTCTCACCTATGAGGCTTACTCTTGCAGGATGAAAGAAGAAGAAAATATTCTCTTTGCTCTGCACGAGACAACTAATTCCTCTAATTTTCTAGGCAAGGAGAACTAAAAAATTCTTTCCTGATCACCGCTCAGGGCGCTCATGTAGCACCCTGATTAATGCTAATGGCATTCATACATTTAAACAAGAGCGCACTCAATCTCAGGATTATAAACACCATTCAGAAAGTTCATGATTGGAATTTATTGGTATGTATTTAATCCAGGTCATTTTTGAACCCTTAAACTGTGATGTGTAAATGAACAGAATTATCTCCATTAAGTTATATTTGATACTGCTTGTAGCTATATAAAAACAAAAATTATAGGAATTTTAAATTTTCACTTTATTAGAGAAAAAGCAGTACCTCTAAATGAAATCTGCTTTTTTATTATAGTTTTATGGAACATCCCTTTTGGTAATTATAAATTTATGAAAAAATATGCTACCATTTAAAGACTACAATTTTGATTTTATTTTTCTAACATGTCAATTATAAAGATGAGCAGACAAAATACACAAAATAATGAAATTTTCCTTGCAGAGTAAATGTTTATCTAAGCCATAGTTCAAATGTGAAATAAGGCAATCTAGTTTTCCACCAGGGAAATTATTATCTGCTTCATATGCACCATATTAATTAGATTAGCCCCAAATCCTAGTAGTTTGCATAATTGTATTTAATTTGCCAGAAGGGGTCAAATTGTAGCATTGGATCTCTACTAAGAGATGATGCTGCTTAGTCAGCAAAAGCTTATCACAATCTAAAAAAGCTGAAAAGCATTTGAAATTGTAGAATAATAAAAAGTAAACTTCTGTTTGGAACATAAATTTTTATATTTGAAAAGTAAAATATACCTGATTAAATATTCATAACCATGAAATACAGTTAAACATTAGTTAAAAGTTCATCCATTTCATTTATGGGGGGGTTAATATCTTTCTATGAAAAGTACTTTCTGGCTGCTTAGCTAACTTGTACAAAGTAAAATCTTAGACACTGAAATTTTGCCCATTACTTCTTTCCTATTGTAGTTTTTTTCTTCTGGGGTTAAACTGTTTTAGATTACATCTATTCTCCTGTGAGTAATATGTTTATTGTTGTATCAAACCGTCTCATTCCTCATGTCCATACCTCAGAAATAAGGTACTTTAGCAAACTTCATTTAAGTTTTAAAAATCAATCAAAGCAGAACATTTTGTTCTCATTTATGATGGCACAAAGAGGATTACCAAAATTGTGTGAGAAGTAAAGGACTTACACTGCAGAAATCTCAAGGTGTTTTGGTAAAACCACAATTTTCCTGGTTTCACTAGATGTTACCTTACTCTTCGGCAAAAAGTGCTCAGACAAACTTTGCAATGTTTGGTGTTTGGTGACTCTGTCCTGTTCAGAGCCACACAGGTGTTCCACCAACTGCCTGGAATACCATTCTTCCTAGCGAGACCTAGGTCTACTGGGAAATTCTGGATTGAAAATGTGGCCACGTTTCAGGTTAGCTCTCAGCCAAAAATAAATTTCAAAAGATTCACCAGGGTATACTGAATATGCAGACTTTTTAATAAAGGCAATAAAGCAAAAAAAAATTATTTGGAATCTTACCTAGAAGCATTTTTTTCCATCTGTGGGAGGAAGGCCTTTGGGACTTGGGCCCAGGACCTCATACGTTAGGCAAGCTCCTTACTGCTAAGTTCCATCTTCCACCTCATTATTTTGATTTTAGTTTAAAAAGTTAAATAGTTGCACATCCTAATCTGTCCTTTTACTCTTTTAATAAAATAAAGGCTTATCTTATTTATAATGTATTTTTAGATAGGAATAACCTAGCTAACTTCTATAAATTTGTCTTTAAATTGTTGTTTTTGTTTAAGTAAACAAGGGACCTGCGGCTCCTCACCTGGACAGTGTAAGAGGAAGTGAGGAAGGATAGACAGGCTTCTGTCCTTCGGAGGAGTTCCCGTCTTCACCTTCACCTTGGACGTGGTCTCCTGGCTTCTAGCGCAGACTCTCGGCTTCTGCCTCAGATTCTTCAGCCTTTGGGCATAGACACTTCAGTCCTCAGTCGAAGACCCAATGGCCTTCTGATATGGACTCACATGGACACTGCAGTGAGCTCCAGACCTTGGAAGGAGCCCTTCAGTCTCCATTGTGCAGACACCCTCTGCACACCTCCTCATCTGACTCTGTGGCTGACGATTGTAAGCATTCTTGTAATTTCTTATACATTTGTATACCTTGTGCTACATCTGTTTCTCTAGTAAAACCCTGACTAATATAGGATACCCCAGGGAGATTCTTATGGTAATGTGAGCTTGGTTATCACTGCTTCAGAAGGGGTTGGGTGAGCTTATTTTCATAATAATGGTACATTTCTTGACAGGAGAAAAGAATTGAAAATCACTGGTATCATGGAAAGACGATGAGCGTTAGACACAGGCTGCAGTAGGAGTGCCAACCGTACTGCTCCTGTGCGGGGTATAAGGTGTGGGTAGTATGTATGATAGCACAGCGCCTGACTCATGAGGCCTGGGTGAGTTTGCTCTTCTGCTAGTCTGCACAGTCTGTGTGTCGTTTCTTCTGAGCGCTGGGTGTATGGACTGGAATGCATATTTACTGCCTAGAAGTAAATAGGATGAAATGTTAGACTCAACCAGTTAGGATCAGTTTTGAGTTTAGACATGGATTGAAAAAGTCTTGAATGCTGTGTCAAAATTTTAGACTGAAAGTTCTGAAATGTAGAGGTAAAATAATATTTATGTTTTAGGAAATAGATAATTCTAGACTCTTGAAATAGAAGGTCCTGGAACATGGAGAATGTTCTGTAGTGTGGCTTAGAGATTAAAACTGTAGAGTTGTATCACAGCTCTGTCACTTATTAGCTGTACAGCTAAGGGGTGGTCACTTCACCTCATTTCCTTCAAATATAGAACTGATTTAGTAATAAGGTTTACACATATTAAACAAGTTATTGTATATAAAGCACTTAGAACAATGGCACATAGCAAAGAACATTTGAATACTATAATAACATTATAATGTTATGATCACATGTTTGTATAAAGAACATAAGAGGAAAGTTGCAGAATCATTTGAGGTATCTAATGGAGGGTTCAGAATCATCTCAGATTCCTTTATAAACTTGATAGAACCATGTGCTGAGAAGCACCATATCATGAGGCACTGTTACCTATGAAAATATATTAGATATTTTAGGTTATCAAGATAAATAAAAAGTTGAAAATTTGAAGGCAGGGATTTTTTAAATTAATGAACAGACATCCATTTACAAAACACAAGAACAATACAAGCAATACTGAAATACAGACAAGGTGATAGGAAATTAACAATGGTTATTGTATTACATATTGATATCTTCAAAGTGGTTACTTGGAAAAACAAATATAGACATGCAAGACTGATCAAATAATTAATCATTAACTGCTCCTTTCAATAAAGCAATAGAAGTCAGCAGTACAACTATGTTAGCTATCTTGTATATATATATATATATATATATACACACATAATTTTCCCCTTCTTTTTTTCTCTATTCCCTCATTCCAGTTATGCTTTACTTTTGAGTAGTTTCCTTTTGTTTAACAATGTCTATCATACTTCTTAATTTTTATTCACTTTTTCAGGTTCATACATGAGTGAGACAATATGATGCTTACACATGTAAGTCTGATTTATTTCACTTATGAGTATGGTCTCTAGTTATGGCCATTTGCTTATAAAAGCCTCATGTTTATCTTTCTTTGTAGCTGAGTAATATTCCATTATATAAAAATACCACAATTTTTTTATCCATTCCTCGGTGGATGGGCATTTGGGTTGCTTCCATGGTTTAGCTATAACAAATTGCACTGCTATAAACATGGGTGCACATATATTGCTGTGGTATGATGTTTTCAGTTCTTCTGGGAAAATACCCAGAAGGGGAATGGCTGGATTGAATGGGACCTCCAAATCTAGCTTGCCGAGGAATCTCCAAACAGATTTCCACAGTGGTTTCACCAGTCTGCATTCCCACCAGCAGTGGAGAAGAGTTCCTATTTCTCCACAGCCTCACCAGCGTTTGTTATTGATCAATTTCTTAATGATAGCCATTCGCACTGGGGTGAGATGAAATCTCAGTGTTGTTTTAATTTGCATTTCTCAAATAACTGATGATGTTGAACATTTTCTCATGTATTTATTTGCCCTTTGTATTTCTTTATCTGAGAAGTGTGTGCTCATCTCAGCTGCCCATTTTTGGCAAAAGTCTTTGAATTTGAGGGGGCTGATTTTTTAAATTCTTTGTATGTTCTAGATAGAAGACCTTTGTCTGAGGGACAGTCACCTAAATTTTTTTTCCAATTTGTGGGTTTTCTTTTTACTCTGCTGGTGATTTCTTTAGATGTGCAAAAACTTTTCAGTAAAATGAGATCCCAGTCATTCATTCTTTGAAGTATTGCCCATGGAGTTTGGTTTTTGTTCTTGAACTCTCTGCCTACCCCTATGTCTTTGAGATTTCTACCTACTTTCTCTTCCAGTAGATTTAGTGTTTCTGTTTTAATATTGAGATCTGTGACCCATTTTGACTTGAGTTTGGTTCATGGTGATAGGCTTGCCTCTGTTTTCTGTCTTTGGCAAGTGGCAAGCCAATTTTTCCAGCACCATTTATTAAAAAGGCTATCTTTCTTCCAGTGAGTTGTTTGGGCCCTTTGTCAAAGATGATGT
This sequence comes from Dinomys branickii, assembly GCA_004027595.1. Taxonomy (NCBI): domain Eukaryota; kingdom Metazoa; phylum Chordata; class Mammalia; order Rodentia; family Dinomyidae; genus Dinomys; species Dinomys branickii. Next base: position 11,002 of record PVLD010002406.1, on the reverse strand, counting down.
GGCTGAGTGTGGTTGTGGTTGTGGCTGTTTCTTCCAGTCTGTTCCATTGATTCTCAGGTCTGTTTTTTAGCCTGTACCCTGTTGATTTTATTACAGTAGCTTTGTAGTATAATTTTAGGTCAGGAATTGTGATTCCACCTGACTTGTCTTTGTTGCCCAGGATTGCTTTTGCTATTTTGGGTCTTTCCTGGTTCCAGATTAATTTTAGGAGTATTTTCTCTAGATCTGTGAGGTATGCTATTTTAATGGGAATTGCACTGCATCTGTACAACAGTTTTGGTAGTATGGCCACTTTCACAGTGTTAGCTCTTCCTATCCATGAACAAGGAATATTTTTCCATTTACTCAAATCCTCTTCGATCTCTCTTTCCAGAGTACTGTAGTTTTCATTGAATAGATCTTTTACTTCTTTTGTTAGATTGATTCCTAAATATTTCAATTTCTTGGATGCTATTGTGAAAGGTATAGTCTCCTTAATTTCTCTCTCAGTCTGTTCGTTGTTTGCATATATGGATGCTATTGATTTTTGGGTGTTGACTTTGTATCCAGCTACACTACTGAATTTGCTGATTAATTCAAGGAGTCTTCTGGTGGAGTTTTTGGGGTCTTCCATGTAAAGTATCATGTCATACACCAATAGTGATCATTTCACTTCTTCCTTTCCTATCCTTTTTCCTTTTTTGTCTCAGGACCTGTAATACTTCGCTCCAAGCTCTTCTCAATTCGATGGTTTGTGTTGAGAAGGCTGTCATGACTCTGAAGGGTTTTCCTTTAAGGTGATCTGTTTCTTTTCTCTAGTAGCTTTTCATATTCTGTTCTTTTGCTGGAGATCTGGTATCTTGATTATTATATGTCTGGATGTAGTTTTATTTTGGTTATGACTAGTTGGAGTTTTATATGCCTCATTCAGACTATTTTTGCATGTTTTTGGGAAATTTTCTGCTATTGTTTCTGCAAATATTCTTTTTGTGTCATCTGTGTTCCTCCTGTTGTTTCATTGACTCCTATTAGCCTTACATTATTTCTCTTTGCCTCGTCTTGCAGCAGTTGACCTGATTTTTACTAGTTCCTTGTTGACTTTAAGAGATTGTTTCTTTTATGATTGCCAGCTCCCATGCTGTCTTCAAGATCTGAAATTCTATCTTTGGCTTCCTTTAAGCAGTTTTGCCAGCTTTCAGTGGAAGTTTTGATTTGTTTGAATCTGTTTCATGCATTCTATTTCATTCCTGTATTGTTCATTTAATGTTTCCATCCATTTGCTATGCTCATCTATTTTTTATATATATCTTCTTTAGATGTGCTGAGCAATTTTTTCATTATTCTTGTCATTTCATTTTTTACCTGAGAGATTATTTCTGGTCTGAAGTGTTCTATGACCTGATGGAGTTGTTTCTTTACTTTCATTGCAATAATTTCAGCAATTTCAGGTGTGTATTTACCAAGTTCTCCTATGTCGGTGTCCCCTGGACTTGTTCTATGTGAGGTAGAGTTCTGAGATTGCATTTTAGTGCTTTGTCTTGTCATGTTTCATACCAGCAACAGAATGCTCAGTCTCCCTCTTCCCTGGCAGCTCAGCAAAGGTCACCAGTGTCCCTAGGTTTTCTGGTGGTCATACTTTCCCCTCAGTGGCTGCTGAGATGCACTCTTTAGTCTGGGGTCTCTGGCAGTTGGTGAAGTGTATCTAGTTCTCCAAGGTCTCAGACACAAACTGTGATGCCAGCAAATTGCAGGCCATATGATCCAGTGTCCCCTGGAAGCTCAGGGCACACGTTTGTCCCAGAAGTGGGCTGCACTGGTGAGGTGATCATGGACCACTTGCTCCTGTGTCCCCAGACAGTTCAGGGCACAGGCAGAGCCCAGACACAAACTTCAGAGTTAGCAGTTCGTGGACCACCTTATTTCACATCTCCAGGCAGCTCGGGGCATGCACAGCGGCCAGATACAGGCTGCACTGGTGGTGATTGTGGACTGCCTGTTTCTGTGACCTCCAGGAGGTCAGGGCACATACAAAGCCCAGAAGTGAACCACAGTGTCAGTAGTTCATGGACTGTGTGCTCTAGTACCTCAGGTGGTACAGGGCATGTGCAGGGAGGGCCCCCTGTAAACCCCAGTGTTAGCAGTTTGTGGGCCTTCTGAGTCAGAATCTCCTGTCTTCACTGGGTGCATGGAGGGTTGAGACAGACTGTAATGGTGTCAGGGTCATGGGTCATCTGCTCTGCCCCCTGAAAGCAGAGATATGAGCTAGGTTATCACAATAGTCCAGTAATGGAAATCAGTAGTCCAGTCTTAAGTAAAAAATCACTAAAGAAGTGTAAATTAGAAATGGATTACATAGGATTTTCATCAAAGACCACTTTAGAAAGAAGGCCTGCAACTAACCTATCCTTTTGGTAGGATATGCTGAGGTTTGGAGTAGCTTCTCCAGTAAAGTTATATACTTTGGAGTACTTTCTCTAGCTCAATTTAAATACTGAGGACAGTTTATAACATCCAGATACCCAAACATTTGGTCAGGAACCCAGGAGAATCTTGATGCTTCCTTGGCACGATGCCTTTGCACAAAGAAAACACTTCCATTTGGCCATGTTTTATAATTATTTTACTCAATTGACTTTACTTATGCAGTGTAAACCAGGTGGTATTTCATTTCCAGAACATAAACCAGGCCCAGGGACAAGGTCGGGGAAGAGAATTTGCTGAAAATCCCATGTATAAAGTATTATTCTCCTTCCTCTTCCTCTATGTACTTCCCCATGAGTTGTAGGCAGAATAGTGGCCCCCTAAGATGTCTACATCCTAAGCTCCAGAACTTGTGTGTTATCTTGGCAAAAGAAATTTGCAAATGTCATTTGGGTTATGGACCCTGATTTTGGGAGATAATTCCATCCAGATTATCCTGGACAACTTTAATGTGTCTGATCTAACCACAGGAGGCTTCAAACACAGAAAACTTGTATTATGACCAGAGAGGGCTGTAACTAAGGTTCAACCCATCATCTCTAGCTTTGTGGAGACAAGAGCCATGAGCCAAGGAGTACAGTGGTTTCTAAAAGCCAGGAGCATCCCTTTTAGTTTACAGTTAGGGTGAGGTGAGGGGCAGGAACCTCAGTCCTTCAACAGTATAGGATTGAACTCTGCCAACACCTGATTCAGCAAGGAAGTGATTTCTCCCCTAGAGCCAATAGAAAGGATTGTAAATCCACCTGACACTTTGACTTTAGCCTAGTGAGACCCATGCTGGACTTCTGGCTGGAAGAACTGAAGTGTTTTTTTTAAAAAAGCATTGCTTTAAGCCACTAAATTCGTGATGATATTTTACAGCAGAAACAGAAAATCTAATATTTCATACTGTTAAATTTTGGAATAAAAATGGTTTTCATTGGGCTATGGAATCCACAAAAACATGCAATTTAATACTAGGTATTTTAGTTTTCCTTCTTTTATTTTTAAAATAATTTTTTTAAAAACACTAGGTATTTTAAATGAAATATTAATCTTTTATTGCTACCATGTGACTCTAATTCATTTTAATTACAGAATGGGATGATGGGAAACTTTTTACTCTCTTGAAATAAGTTCCTCCTCTTTTCTGGAAGATAGGTACAGAATATGGTCACAGTTCTTTCTCAATTTGTTTACCTACTTTAATGCAAATCAACCAAATATATATTGAAACATTTGAGAAGTAGGACACAGTTAGGGAGATTCATTAAGGTGGGGATTATTGTGGTATCAAATAGCTTTAACCCACCCAGCCTTGGACAGCATACTAAGCGGCTGACCTCATTTAGAATGGTGCTACTACTACTGCATCAGATACACACGAAGGCAGTGAAAACATTTCAGGGAAATAAAACATTTCAATATACAGGGAGAAAATGATTCTAAAACTTTGGCTTGGGCATCATGTAGAATTGAAATTTTGCTTCCCGTGTTGCCAGTCCTATTCATCTGCTTCACTAGTATCTCACACAGTCACGATCTATGCCTTATAAAGCAAACTCGACAGTTCTTTCTATAGCAATAACATGTGACAAACATGATTTTAACTAATTGAGCTTCACTCCACAATTAGCCTAGGAAATGATGTTCTCCTATAGAAGATTTTCTTGCAGTGTCATTTGTTGTAACAAAATTTGAACTGTAATATTTATTCAATTTCATAATACCCCCATCTGATAGAATTCTCTTGTTTACCATGGTTGACATTCTACACTGAATTCTTCCCATTTTGAAATAAATATTATATCCTGCATTAGTTCTCTGCCTAAGCCTATTAGCCAATCACAGTTTCATTCAGACTGGTTTGTGTGCTGCCCTGGGGCTGTGCCTCATTTTCTTGCTTGTTTTGGATGGAGATGAACAGTGGAGAAGGGTGAGTAAATTATCCCACTGGGCAAGGGCTCCTCCTGCCTCTGCACTGCTCCTCTCCCTTCCAAGGAGCCCAGTGACTTTCGTGCCTTTTAACTCTCCTCCTCCATCAAAGCAGGAAAGAATTTGATATCATCATTCATTCCTAAAGCTTGTTCAGATTTTTGTATCTTTAAGCTCTTTATCTCTAAAATTGTAGAACAAAATGATTTATCTGCAACATGTTTTTGTTTGGTTTGGTTGGCAAAATAAGAGTTGGAGGGAGTTGCTGAGTTAAATGCTGACCCTGATCACAAACCTATTTTAGCGATATTGGGGTGTTGTGTTGGGGGACAGGAAGTTGTGGGAAGAAGTAATCATAAAGCCATAACCCATGTTTTCTCTCCCTTAACCCCAAAACCTCCCCTGCCCTCTCTCTCTCTCTCTCTCTTTTTTTTTTTTTTTTTGGTCTTTTTGAGACAAACTCTCACTATGCAGTTTAGGTTGGTCTTGAGCTCACTTTGCAGCCCCAGCTGGTCTCAGACTCTCAAGGATCCTCCTGCCCCAGCCTCCCAAGTGCTGGGATTACAGTTGTGTGCCACCACATCTGGCAATCTCTCATTTTGTTACTTAAAAGTTGAAAATTTTTAACCCAGGTAACTATTCTCTTTGATCATCTCCCCTCATTGCTTATTTCATAAGATTATTCCAGCAGCATTGGCTTTAGAGTAGGACTTAAATCCTTGTCCCCCTACTAGTACTCTGTGTGATCTTAAGCAATGTAACTTCACTGTGCTTTGGTTTTCTCATATTTAAAATTAGGAGAATGGTAATACATGTAAGTATTCTAGGATAATGACCAGCTCTTAGCAAGTAGTAAATATTAGCCGTTCATGGTATTGCTCAAAGTCCACTGAAATTAAATTATTCTTTTTCTTGTTGAGATTCTCAACATACTTTTAAATAACTCTAAAAAGTTGATCAGAATATGCCTCATGGCTCTACTCAGAGTTAATACCTGAGTAGCCCACGTTACTTAGAAAACACCTGAGACAGACTGAGTGTTTAAGCTTTGTGTGGGAGGTGCAGGGTCAGAGCAGCAAGAGTGAAGATAAAGGCAGGGGAGACACAAAGCTTGGGAAGACGAGGGCGCCGTGCTGCCACACTTCATAAGCCACAGAGATGATGAGATGATCACCTGCAGTGCTTGTCTGCTCAGCCCCACTGGAAAACTGGGCCTGGGAGTGGAGAAAGAAATAATGTTTCCCTCCAGGCTCTTGGTTTTCAATGGGTCAAATTAATTCCACAGGCAGTTATTCCCCTACAGGTGTGTTCCCTTTCCAAGTGTAGCATCTAGTTGACCAAGAGGCTCAATCCTACATCCGGTGGTGAAATGTTTCAGCAAAGCCCATACATGGCAGGAGCAACCAGAGACTCTGGGCATCTTCCTGGCTACTGGACTCTACAGTGGAAACCAAGAAGAGAGACAGTTTTATTGAATGAGCAATTAGTTGGCTCCAGGCAGCAGCTATGAGAAGCCTGGAGAAAATGACCCACAGAAAAGTTCCAAGCAAGAGCTGATGACCTGAAAGGCAGGCCAGACTGGTCCAAGTGATCCAAGAAGATGGAGAAGCTGTACTTCATAAGATAGCTTCTATTTTGTAAAGATCACAACCTGTATCAGGGCAAGACTATTCATTTTTATCTTTGAATTCTCTACAGCAGTAATATTGCATGTCATATCTTAGGCAGTAGTTTGACCTCAAGGTTTGAAAGGATTTCAAAGGTAGTGAGCAGGAAAAGGTAAGAAGCATGAATTGAGAAAGACAAGGTCAGCATTCAGCACTTCAAACTGGAGTTACTAGAGGACAACATTGAACTAGAGCTTTATCAAAGAGAGCAAAGCAGGTCTGATTCGCCAGGACATGGGAACAGTGAGGGTGCTGACAACGAGGTGGCAGAGCATTCTTCCCCAGTGGAAGTAAGAGACGTGTGGTACACCAACCCGCTGCTGACCAGCAGTGAGAGACAAGACCTCATCCCCAGCAACAGAGCACAGGGTGCTAAGGATCCACCCAATTGGACTGGGGTTCAAAATAGGACTTTAAAAATGGCAAACCAGGAAGAAAGCCCTTAAAGCTCAGATGTGTGCACATGAAGGGATTTTATGGAAGGAAACTATCATTAGTATTTTTGTCAGTAATGATAATACATAGCCCATAATTGTTAGATACGCTAATCATTTCTTTATGCTATGTTAGTTAATATTCTCAACTCTTTTAGACAGATACTGTTATGGTTTGAGGGATATTGTGCAAAAGGAAACAATATAATATAGGATACATATTTTATAAGATTATTTTTAATAGTCACCCAAAGAATGATATACAAGAGAGTTCAGGAAATCTGTTTACACACTATAGAGCAAGAAATCTAGCTGACGCTCTGGATCCCACGGAAATGTTCTGCAAGAGTCTAGCTGGAGACCTAGAGCTTGTAACAATGCCTCCCACAAATCTAATGGGAGGCTCAGAGCCCATAACAATATCTCATATAGGCCTATTTCATTGATCTGCTGTGAAGGTCGAAGGGTCAGTGGTGGAATCTAGGAAATCTGTGTCATCAGGATGAAGGATCTGTGCTAGCAGGCTGAGGAATCTGCACTGGAGCCAGAAAGCAATGCTCAAAGTAAGAACCAGAGCTCCCCCAAAAGGTACCACCGCCATCCTTAGCAACAGTGAAGTCTTGAGCTCCTCCAGTGGTGAAGACAGCTGAGCTCCCATCAGGAAAGCCAATGCAGCGAGCTTCTTCAGGAGACTGAGCTGTGCACCTTCTTCCCCTCCAGGAAGTGATGCTCAGAGTGAGGGCCAGAGCTCCCCTAAAGTGAACCAAAGCTATTCTTAGTGCCAACAAGGTCCCGAGCTCCTTGGAGGAAGAAAACAGCCAAGTTCATCAGGAAAGCCAGCATGACAAGCTCCTCCAAAACAACCAACAGCTCCTTACAGCTTCTGCCAGCCCCCCTCAGCCTCCTTCTCCAGTTCTTCCTCTTATGCTGCTGGTAACAGTCCCCAGGTGGGCCTCCCACACCCAGCACCATGCTTACTCAGTTCAGGTGGGGGTTATAAGTTGACCACCAGTTATTAATCCACTATAGATACTTTTATTATTTCCATTGTACAGAATAAATCAAGGGCACAGGACCTATTTCCTGAGGTTTCTATCTCAACAGCATACCCTTTTGATCAGTGTTACTAGTATTATAATAGAAGTAGTGTTAGCTACCACAGCGACAGTGGCTACCATAGCAATCCTAGAGATATGTAGAGCTTGGAATCAGCTAAGGACACTCTTGATTACTGTGGTTCCCAAGAGAGGATTGGTGGAACGGGAACTGTATCAGGCACAGGGGTGTGACTCAGTGTGATGGGAGAAGGCCAGATACAGAGACATACAGTGAAGAACCTTGGCCTTCTAAAAAACGTATTTGGAAGTAACAAATGCATTTGGAAGTACTTATTTTATTTTATTTATTTTTTGGTATCAGAAATTGAACTCAGGACCTTGCACTTGCCAGGCAGGTGCTTGTGCCCAGAAGAAAGGTTTAAAACATGGATTTTAGAGTCACAATGGTCTATCAACAGATGGAAGCATTAAATAACTCATAATTATACTTCACAGAGTGTGGTGCATGCAGATATTTCCTGTTTTATAAAGATCATAAGTTTTTTTAGAGCAGGACTGATCAGTTTTTCTTTGAATTCTCTACAGAATATTGCACTACCTTCTCCTTGACCTACTCAAGTACACACCTGCTGTGTAAACTTCTAAATACCCAGGAAAATGCATCCCACTGAGTGTAGCTACTGCTTTGCCCTTCCCTCCACAGCTGCCTGCTCTGTGCTCAAAAACTGTAGCGCAACGAAAGAGAAACGCTTGAGGTGCTGTTTCTGGCGTCCTGTTTCTTTCCTATTACAACCAGTTGTCTTGTAGTATTCATGTGTGTGGAGCTATTTTGATTTAAAAGGAAGAGGAAATTTTGAAAAGTGCTCATTTTCCTCCACGAAACAGGTCAGTTTAAAAGTGTAAAGCACTCATTTTAACTATGGAACAATTAAGCATGAAAATAAATATATATAAATATATATTAAGGAACAGGTCATGTCTTTCATAGGCAATTTTCACCGTAAATTTGAGTTGTTTCCTGGGGCTTAGAAAAATGGTTCAACTCACAAGAGAGAGGGAGAGAGACACACAGAGAGACAGAGAGAGACAGAGACACAGAGAGAGGCAGAGACGCAAAGAGAGACAGAGAGAGAAGGAACATTGCTGACACTTCTTGCCCACTTCCCTAGAACTAAGAAAATGTTGAGGAAACCTGACCTTGCCCTTGGCCCTTGCTTGCCCAAGGTTCATACAGTCTTTTTTCTCTTCCATGACCTTTAACAGCTCTCAGTATGGTCAGACGCACTCAGCAAGTATATCATCACCATAGAAAGCACACTACTAGATGAGCAGATTTGCATTGGCCTGCTGTATTTGTTTTGGCCCTTAATGATGATCCCAGACTTCCTGGTTAGAGCTGGCCAAGGCTTTGTGTTTATTCAATTTTTGCTTTGTTTTTACTCAAAGTTTAGCTTACTTTGTACTTACACCACAAATGTATGTTCTTTTTGAATTGTTTTGGCCTAAATGTGGTTCTCTTTTGCTATTAAGTGCAGCATGTCGATGTTTCTTTTAACAGAAGTAGGAAAGGTCCTGTTCAGACTGGAGAGTCTGCCCTGCCTAGCGCTGTTGGGGAGCCACGGAGCTGCAAATAGAGAAGAAAGGAAGAAAGTGATCTGCGGTCAGAAGAGGGGCAGACGCTGCCATGGCCTCACCCTCACGTCTACAGATGTTTTCTATTTCTTTTCCCTCGAGGGTTTCCAGGGCCCTTTGACATCTTTGCCATTTAGAACAAACCCATGGCATCTAGCAAGGGAACCCCCACTTCAGTGAGTTCATATCTCCTTGTATCATTTAGAACAAGTAAAATCTCCTGAATATATTCTAGCTTATTATAGTAAAATATATAAAGCATGAATTTTACTACTCTAAGTTTCTAATTGATTATTAAATGTAATCACACTGTTGCACAAATATTGCTGCTATTCTATGCAGAACTTTATCATCATCTCTAATTGAAACTCTAGCCAGTATATAGCAATGGCCTTTTATCCCATCCTCCCAGATCTTTTGCAACTACTTTCTATTTCTAGATATCTCAGTAAGTGGAAGAATGCAATATTTTTTCTTTGCATATACGGCTTATTTCACTTAGCATAATGCATCAAGTTTCACTAATATTTTAGTCTATGTCAGAATTTTGTTCATTTTTACAGTTTCAATATACACACATGGGTTGCTTTCACTTTCTGGCTATAATAAATAATGCTACTGTGAACACTAGCATGCAAGTATTTGTTCTAGTCTCCACTTTCAGTTCTTTTGGATATATGACTAGAATGGAATTTATAGACCCTATAATAATTTTATCTATCTTATTTTTTTAGAAACCACCTGTTCTGGTTTGTGTCTAGATGTACCCTCATGCAATCATGGGGCAGGGTAAGGTTTTTTTGGAGGTGGTTGAATCTAGAGTTTGTGATTGATTCATAGCGCAATGCTGGAATTAAGAGTAGGTGACTGCCCTAATACCAGTAGACTGTGTAAGGAACGGAAAGAGGGTTGTCTTCCCTTTTTCCTCTTGCTGCTCTTGCTGTCTTCTGCCACCATGAACTGTTGCTTTCTGCCATGTACCACACTGAAACCTCCACAATCTATGAGCTAAATAAACCTTTCTCCTTTTAACTTTGGGTTTCGAGTATTTTGTCTCTGCAATGAGAAAAGTAACTAAGACATCAGTGTACTGTATTCCTTAGCAGCAGCACCATTTTATTATTATTTTTCTCATTTTAAAAATTAAAATCTAACAAAACAACAATGAATAGAAAATCAAAACAGCAAAAAAGATACATGACCTCAAAACAAAATGATAAGGGATCCGGGGAAGATGGCGACCAGGTGAGCAGCAAGGGAGCGAACCTCCTTAATAAACACCACCAGCTCGAGACAGACTTGGCGAGCGTGAATGCCGGGACCTCGGCTGGGAAGTTTAAACTGGGCGTATTTCTCTGAGATGCCGGGGGAGATGTCGTAGGGCGGACCAGGCTGCCGGGGCGAGACGTGGGAAAGTCCCAGACGCTGGGAGCCAGGGACGATCCCCGCGGGGAAGAAGCTGGGATCGGTCCAAGCACAGTGGGAGCGTGGCCGCCTCGGGCCCTCCCGCCTCCCGAGCCAGTGCAGCCCCCCGGCGGCTCCCGACAGAGATCGGCTTGCTAGCGGCGGAGACGCCCGGCAATCCCACGTTTCGCGCGCGTCGGGCGAGCCGTGTGGAGGGCCACAAAAGCCGCCGGAAGCGGAGAGAAGGATTTGCTGGGCCCTAGCGCCCTGAGAGCACGGACGCCTCGATCCCTCCCGCCTCCCGAGCCGGCGCAGCCCCCCGGCGACTCCCGACAGAGATCGGCTTGTTGGCGGCGGAGACGCCCGGCGGTCCCACGTTTCGCGCGTGTCGGGCGAGCCGCACGGAGGGCCCCAAACGCCGCCGGAAGCGGAG